>JACJUY010000823.1:66054-123434 GCA_014220935.1 Platorchestia sp. MABIK
GATACGTATGACGGCACCACATCAGTTATGCGCTCAGCGTACAGTAATTTGATGGATCAAAATGTTTCCTAAAGCATTTTTTGACTAGGTTACGTTACAATACGTCGTCGTGATATCAGGGACTGTTTTACACGCCATTTTTTTTGTCCTTCACGTCTAATTTTTTTTCTTGTCAAGCAAATTTTTAAAATTGAAACGAAGTAATTGTTTTTTAAACCCTCAAAAATTTGAGGCAAATGAGTCTGGTATGTTTCGCGGCTGGTCAGTTCGAAACAATGAGGGACTAAAAATAGACCCCCAATGTGGGCAGCCCACTAATGCTGCAATACAACGACCGAAACAGCTTCAAGCCTTGATTTTCAACAAATATATTCAATTATAAGCTCGATGCTTGGTTAAGTAGGTAATTTGTCTTTTTACGCTTATTTTTTGCCGTTAGATAAAGCTCTTAGGGAACTATCGCTTGATCTGGAAATAAAGACAGAAAATTTCTATTTTCTCCGAGGGATTGGAGAAATGATTGGTCACGTACACTCGCAAAACCTTGCTAGTCCGCAGTGCATTGTTGATTGTTACCGCCACAGTCATTCAGTGATAATTCAAAGCAAATCTCAATGCCAAGCTTCCATAAATGATTTAATAATAATAACATAATAATATAATATGGATGGGGATTTGCCTCTCTGTTTTCATATTGTATATAGTTAGTTCATCTCTTTCGCTACTACGTATGGAGAAATTCGATGTCGCCTTCGTCCAACTTGTTTTAATCCCACACTCTTACACTCTGCATGTGTTCTGAATACAATCTTATGCACAATATATCACATCTTTTTAACACCTAGTTAATGTGATCGTATTGAGTGTGATGAACAAACCAATTTAATTATTAAGAGTTAGCATTCTCATCAAACTCGGATATTTCTTTTTGCCTCAAGACTTTCAAGCTCGGGTGTAATGCACGGCTTTCAGTCAAACGTGAGTGCCCTACCTTAGTTACCCCTCAATTCTTATCCAGTCATTTGAATGTTCAGTTATCTTAAAATGTTCCGATGTAAATTTATTCAATATGAAAGTTCTGAATTATCCGCTGCGTATCACCGATACCAACTTCGGGAGAAGTATAAGTAAGGCCGCAATGGAACTCGATGGCGGAAGTAGCACCATCAGGTCTTACAAACACGAGAGTGAACACCACCCTGTGTTCAGGTATAAGATAGGCGGAAATAAAAAAGCTTGCTTTGAATAGAAACTCCGGAAAAATTCATGTTTGGTTTTCGTGCTGCAAATTATGTTTCTCACTAATCGTGAAGAGAAAAGAAAAATTTCCTCACTGACTTTTCAGCAAATTTTTCCAAAAACATTTGCTAATTTTTATCAGTATTTTATCCGCATGAAGAAAATGATTGTCATTTATCAACTAAAAAAAAATTGCTTTCATGTACAAACTGATCCGCCTCATGAAGCATAGGACGGGCAGCATGTTTTTCCATCTTAGGTAATGGGACTGGTGACCCCCAGGAAAGGAAGGGTATTGTTAAGGTGCCTCAACTGAAGATGGTTTAAACAAATCCTGTCTTTAGCGCTCACTGGGCGTCATCCAGTTTTCATGATTTCTCGCTCTCTCTGTTTTTTCATTCTCTTTCTTCAAAGCTTGCTGTTTCTATGCGCAGGGAATCCTGAATGGAAACACACCTTGTGCATAGATTTCCCTCTGTACACAGTCCATACTAAGGTCCCAATTCCCTTCACTCTCTTGAGGCTGCTTTGTTGTTTTTCAAGCATAAGATTAAGTTCAAGGTAAGACAGTAATTAAGAAATTTTTGGTATGGATTTCTTAAAAAATTGTAAAATGCTTTTATGCGAAGTGTTTTATTTTAATCTTGAAATTAAAGTAAATTTTTCGAAAAATATATTTTTCCAATTTCAGATAGCAAACTTCGTTCGCAATTAAAAAAGAAAAAGTTCGTTTGAGTAAACAACACCTCAAAGGAACATTATTATTTTTAAACTTTGACTGTAGGATGAGATATGCTACTCTGGATGTGTGCTTATGAAACTCGGAGACTGAAGTTTGTACGCATGCATGCTTATCATCTTCTACCGCTCCCAAGAGGAAGATAAAAGATCCCGAGCTGAAAGTTAACAACGCCTAACTTTCGTTAAAATATAATTGGTTTTTCTTCTGTTACGGACCGTCTTCCTCTTTACTGCTGTGCGATTTTTCGCACCATCTACTTTCTTCTTGCGTTTTCATCTTGTTCTATAAACTTCTCAACTTGCTTTTTCTACAGTCAGGGGTTCCTGTGTGGGAACACACTTCGAGCATGGATTCCCCGGTCCTCAAACTCCCTACTAAATGTTGCCTTCTCTTCCCTCTCTTCGAAATACCTTCGTTCGGTTCACGAGGCTTAAAGTAAGTCTAATGTCACCGCCCATGCTCTACTTTCGGTGACCTTAGGCAAAATTCAACATCCTGTCCTCAGTGATGACATTAAGTATAATTCATCACCTTGCTTCTTTAGTTTTAAGGGCAAAAACCCTCCAGCTGAGAGTTAGGTAAGCCGTCATTTTGTGAAAGTACTAAAGATTTTATATTTTGTTGAGGAACTTTTTTTTGCTCACGACTGTCCTGGTTTTCAGCCCCTTTGACTTTCTTCCTCAACTTTTATCTTATTTCAAAACCATCCTTCTCAACTTACTGTTTCTATACACAGGGGAATCTGTGCGGAAACACATCTTTGTTCGTAGATTCAGCGTTCCCTCAACATCATATATGATGCCTTCATCCTTCCTCATTTTGAACATTTATGTTGTTCTAAGGGAGACTGAAACTGGCTTATAATCAATCGGAGGGCAAGAACCACTCTTCTTACACACAGTATTCTTAATACGATCTCCTAATAATGTCTGGTACCCTAAAAATATCATTCAATAATTCGTTAAACACAACCCGGAAAAATAAGCAGACGTTAAACAGATTTCTAAAGAAAAACTAATAATGACTCAACAATTTGAAGAACTCGACGGTAAATTGGATGCAAGTTTATTCCAAGAGGCATTGAAAATCAAATCACAAGTGGTGAGTGCCAATGTCGACGGTTCTCAAGTCTCTTTCGGGAGTTCGACTTAGTCAGCGTGATCATTTGTCGACGAACATTGATTCTGTGAGTCATGGCTGCTTTTGGACCTGCTATACTTGACCTGCAATCACGTCAAGAAATGACTTGAAATCATGTCGAAAGATGAGCTTGAGGCAAGTCAAAAGATGAGCTTGAGGCAAGTCAAAAAGATGAGCTTGAGGCAAGTCAAAAAGATGAGCTTGAGGCAAGTCAAAAGATGACGCGGAATCATGTCGAAAGATGACGCGGAATCATGTCGAAAGATTACCTGGAATCATGTCGAAAGATTACCTGGAATCATGTCGAAAGATTACCTGGAATCATGCCGAAAGATTACCTGGAATCATGTCAAAAGATTACCTGGAATCCTGTCAAAAGATGACCAGATCACGACGCGCAGGATTTCGAGCAAAAGATTGAGAGACGTGCATGTGGCACCTCCTTCTTGGAGCCGTAGATCGTCAGGATCAAGATCAGTGAAGAATTCAACGGCTCTTGGATAGAGAGAACTCTGAAATATTTTACTGACATGAGCCGACGTGAGTCACCGCAACGTTTCTAGCTTCAAAAAATGTCTGCACGTACCGATATATCTCAAGCCACACGACGAAGCAAGTTTGCCTGATTGCCATAGCTGTTGGAGCAAAGAACGACAGTTACTGTCAGACCAGTATTGAAAGTTTTTTTACATTAGCTATCCCGATGAATTTGAGAGCGCTTCATCACTTCAGAAAGCAATTGCTGTTTTGGGAATGCTTCAAATGCTGTTTCGAAATATAGAAGGCTAAACTTCAAAATCCCTATCACCGAATTCTTATGCGTAAAAGTTGGGTTCACGTTACTTATGAGTATCATGAAGTTTTTCTCATCTCATTGTGGCTTCCCTTCTAACAATATAACTGCTTCCTTCTCATGACCGTGTTTTAGTGACCTGAACCGTGTGGTCAGGAATGGACTGCTGAGCTATAAAAACAACCCGACCCAGCGGGGCACGAGTGATCTCGCAGCAGCCCAAAATAATAGCCCTTTATGCTATCATTTGTTCGCGTGTTTCTTGGTAATAGAGAGACATTACTCCTGTTCACATCACGTTAAAATTCTACTGGGGGTATTATTTATACGCCAAAAAGTCAAATTAAACACCAAGCAATGTTTTCGTGTACAAACACAATCTTCAGGCTCATATAATTCGCGTATTTTTAGAAATTAGCGCTCCCAGAGGGAGAATGTGAGGTTCTGAGATGAGAGTTCGGTAGGCCTTCTTTTTGTTGTTGAAATAGAATGCGATTTTTTGTAACGGACCATCTTTTTTGGTCTACTGCTCTCCTGTTCTCAAGCAGACTAATTTCTCCTTCTACTGCAATATAGTTTCATAAACTTATGTCAAGCATTTTATTTCTGCGTTTAATTTCACATTATTTCTTTAAATTTCTCCGCTTTTCTAAAATCACATTTTAGTTCATCGGAAACTTTTAAAAGAACTCTAAAACTTATTTCTTAACTCTGTTTTCATGAGGAGTCGATCTTGTGTGGGAGCACATCTCCTGCATAAATTCCCCGTTCCCTCCTCTATTTACTAAATAGTGCATTCTTCCTTTTTCTCCGTGGAGCATCTATGTTGCGTTCAGGGAGACAGATAGACTTACAATAACCTAATAATGAAAAACGTTTGTGATGACATTCAATATGTAACATAATTTACTGATAGTTCCTCGAAAAACTGACGGAGGGGGATGAGTGCATCTTCACCGGACCTTCCTACAGTAAAAACAAATTTTTGTAAACCGTATTCGTGATACAGGCTTCACTAACTCATTCATTTGCGAACCCCGCAGCGTTTTTTTTTAATTATTACTTTTTAGTATTCAAATAAAGTATACTAGCCTATTCTGATCGTCAAACAATACGGCAGCCGATAATGTTCGATTTTGCATGTAAAATGTACAGCTATGTTAATGTTTTCAATAACACTTCATTTAGATTACTTTCAAAGTGATAGTGTGTGATCAGCAAATCTGTCTCGCATGCTACAGCTTTTCTCTTTTTATCTATATCTTCAAGTTCAAAAAATTCGCGTACCTTTAGAAATTAGCGCTCCCAGAGAGAGAATGTGAGGTTCTCAGATGAGTTAGATAGACCTTCTTTTTACTGAAATAGAAAAAGATTTTTTTTGTAACGAACGATCTTTTTTTGGTTTACCACTGTCCTATTCTCTAGCATTTCCTTAGAAACGGATGCCGAGCAAATATAAAGGATAAATCCGAGTTATACTCGTGATTTAACAATTTTATTTGCTCTACAGGTAGTAAAACCTATATCTCAGATATGCACATCCCTTACAATTACTCAACACAAAAACTTTGAGTGTTACAAATGACAAACGGTATCAAAGCACGGCGGTTCTTTTCTTATTATAAATTTTTTTCACACCCACGTTTCCTGTGTACCTATGATTACGGACGTACTGTGAGAAGCGTCTCAACGCCATAGCACATTGCAAAATTATTCCCGAACACAACATTTCGACTACAAATTCGAGATCGTAAACTGCGGTTCATTTATATGAATGGAAAGGGAGGCATCATTTTCTTAAAGTCTTTATATGATAACGTTTAGTATATTATCTATGCTTTTTGTGAAAGCCTTCCCTCCAAGAGATCCAACTATTGTGTTTATGGGAATTAGCACTCTCAGGGGGAAAAGAGGTCCTGAGCTAAAGGTCAGGTCAGGTAAGCCTTATCTTGAAAAAACGTTTTTTCTTTTGTTACACAACGTTTTTTCGGTTCCCTGCTAGTCTGTTTTCTTAGTACCTACTTCTTTGTTACTTTATCTCATCACCTACTTTCTCAACTTACTGTTTCTGCACGCCTTATGCATAGTTTGAGCCTTCTCTTAACTCCATACATGGTAGTGCCTTCCTCCTTTCTCTCTTTGGAACGCCTGTATTGCAGTTAGGGAGGCTTGAACTAACTTGTAAAATCTGCTTGACACGGCTACGTCATCAGCGTAATCTATACGTGCTTATCCCAAATACATTTCGGATAAAATATTAATATTGCAGAAAATCCACTCGTAAAATTTTAGTTGGGGACTCATCAATGATGAGGGCAAATATATATGATTGTTTTCAAATGATTTTGCAAATGTTGTTGAGCAATTCAAGGCATTTTAGAGTTATGTCCAGAAACACGTCTCAATTTGACCTAGGCACCCACCATCGCTCATTCTGCGATCTGCGTAATTAATATACCCGTGATCTAATATTAAATTCCTTTACATCAAACGTCTGCCACACTTACGTTTTTCAAAGGCCCAGTTAGCAGGCCATGTCAATATAATTTATTGCAGTAAATATTTACATCAAATAATTAGCTGGCTGGCTATCACGCCGCATAATTTCCTGCGAGATTGTGCTCCGACTGCTCTCCGACAGCTTCAAAGCCGTGCGTTGCATCGTTCATTTCAAGGCAGGTATTCTGCCGGGCAAATCGGCCTCCGCATTCATGGAAATTGTCCATGTATATAAGTGAGCTGTTGATTTCGTCTCGGATTAATCGAATCATTTAATCCTGGTACAGGTCATAACAGCCCATGAATAAATTACAGACGCGAGAAATGGACAAAACCTTCTGTTCGAGAGAGGATACATGAGTGAGAAGGCTTCACTCCGCTCGGGAGGGCTGATCCGCGTTGCTGGACATGCCAGCAAAAGTTGCGGTGCTTCTAATCAATGTGATGACTTCCTCTGTACGATCACCAAAGGATTGCGAGTGTGAGCCTCCCGGCAGAAGAGGCTTAGCGCCAAAGTAATTATCGCACCACTCCAATGAGTGGACAGTGTTTGCACGCACACATGTTTGCTAGTAAAACCAATTAAGCTATGAACTCGACTCTAAACGCTCAGAAACTCAATTTGCTCTTTCAATTTTTAGAGCCTTGATGTTCAGCTGCAATCTCAGAGCGAATAAAAGAGTGCGTGAATACTTTTTTACGTAAGCTTACGCCAGCAACTGAAGGCATCCACACTGAGAATGTGTGGCGCATGCTGCGTCTTGGCTGACGGAGGGTCGCGTGACTGCAGGCAAGTTGTGTTCACTTGACTGACGGAGAGATGCGTGACAGCAGGCAAGTTGCGCTCACTTGACTGACGAAGGGATGCGTGACTGCAGGCAAGTTGCGTTCACTTGACTGATGGAGGGATGCGTGACTGCAGGCAAGTTGCGTTCACTTGACTGACGGAGAGATGCGTGACTGCAGGCAAGTTGCGTTCGCTTGGCTGACGAAGAGATGCGTGACTGCAGGCAAGTTGCGTTCGCTTGGCTGACGAAGAGATGCGTGACTGCAGGCAAGTTGCGTTCACTTGACTGACGGAGGGACGCATGACTGCAGGCCAGTTACGTTCAAGTGACTGATGAAGAGACGCGTGACGGCAGTAGCTGCTGCGTGACCATTGCTCGAGCCATATGAACATTTTGTTGGCATAAATTATCAAATTGAGCCCGTTACAAGCAAATTTACTCAACGGAGATCTTTCCATAGCTACTTCTATTATGAATAGGATAATTTTGAAAATTTTAATCTATTTAAAAGGAGTTATAGGAGTCTGTTGTGGGTTGTGGGAGTCTGTTGTGAGTTGTGGGAGTCTGTTGTGGGTAGTGGGAGTCTGTTGTGGGTTGTGGGAGTCTGTTGTGGGTTGTGGGGGTCTGTTGTGGGTTGTGGGGGTCTGTTGTGGGTTGTGGGAGTCTGTTGTGGGGGTCTGTTGTGGGTTGTGGTTACAGACCAATTACAGTACTTCAACAACGCTACCTTCTCATTCTTGGAGCTAGTGGAGGTAGCCGCACCTGGGAGCTAATTTCTTACGGAAGTTTAGTGCATTCATTTCTATCTTGTGTCTCGTATGACCAATTCGTGAATAATTTAAAGTTACGTTTTTTGCTGGCTGTGTCGAGAAGATGTTATTCATCTTATTTATTTAGTGCCGCCTTCACTAACTGAGCACTGAGGCTCAGTGATGGTCATCATTTAGCGCGAAATTTGCCCAAAAGGTATTTGTGTTGGTGTATTCGATCAATATAACAGTAATAAACAAAGCTTCATTTGATGAGCATTATAGCAAATTTTTAATCTATGTATTCTCATTTTTCATCAAAAAGTCCACTTCGAAGTTCATCATCGGCTATTTATGAGGAGGGGAAATACTTCATGCAGGAGCTGTCCATTATTCAGTGCAGGCGTCGAATTTTTTGCATGCACGGGAAGCACGCCGTTTATGCTCTCAGATTATTGTCGTAAAGCTCCCGGCGATGAATTATTCCTCTCGTAATATTCATGGGAGGCGCGTGCCGCCAGAAAAGCTCTTTGTCACCCCGCGAAGAATCCGACGGAAACTTTCTTATCTAGCCCCCTCTCGTCACAAAAGTTTCTCTTAAAAGTGACCGAAGGGGATTTTGTTACCGAGACCCAGGCCGGCCAAGTTGTGGGGCGAACTTGCACAATACCTTGGGAGGGTCTGCTAACGACCCCCGCCAAACTTTGGCGACTTTCACAAAAACAATATTGACATGGATACACATCCGGACTGTTGAGAAACACGGCCCCCATGACGCTCAGGACAAGGTGCTGGCCGCACGCCTGCTCGAGCGCGACCCGGCCTGCTTTTTGCCTCGTTCTTCTGCCCTCCCGTCCCAGCAAAGCGCGGCTCATGGGAGGAACAGACGAAGATGCAAGCCAAAATGAAGGACAGCAGAGTTGGGCCTAAAAGGAAACGTATTTTCATCTGGAATTGGTTTTGTTCCTAATCCAAGCTTGAGTTTTATCGCAAGTTTAGTTTTCTGTGCGCTTACGTTTCGTTGACTTCGACAATGATTTGGCGTTTGTCTGCGTTTATTGCACGTGATTTTTTTCCAATGTTCGCATTGAATATATTCCTTCGGTTGGAGAGTTGCATACGAAAAATGAACGTACAACTTATTTACATGGCTAATAAGCTAACTTTTCCTCCCATCTATAGTTTCCATGAAGGTTGTAACGGTTGTAGAATGATGTGCAGCCGTGACATGTTAGATAATCTTCCCAAAGCGCACATTACTGGCTCGTTAGACGCTAGCTTTTTCCCTAGGCTCTTGAGCTGAATGATGCACAGCTCTGAGCGTCCAATGAGCGGAACAAAATACAGTGATTCCAATCTTCGTCTAATGAATAAATAACAGCATCATTACTAAAAATTTAAATCTACGACCACAAAACGCCAGAAGAAAACGCATATTGCGTTGGCTTTCTGAAAAAATTAAGATCGAGTATCGCTTGCCTGTTAAGGTGTTTACTATGTATGTTAGTGGAGGGAAACATAGAGTTGGTTGTATAACTCAGCTACTTAATTTACCATGGTACTACATTAGTTCAGCTAGCAAGCACACTAATTTAAAAAACATTATGCTCACTAGAATGTTGGTTGAAAACATAAAGCGTATAGGAAATACTGAGAAATGGTGTGTTAGTGATGTATTCCATTTGAACTTAATCAGAAAAAATAATTTATCGCTTTTTATTGTGGGGAATAATCGTACGTAAATTTTAGAGCAGATGCGAAAAAATCTGTAAGTAATCAGTATGCCGTAAGCAGACTGACCACTGTTTCTTTCACTCCAAGCAAGCGCTAGAGCTTTTTTTGATCCTAACTTCTCTGTAATTCATTGTAGTTCATTTGCAAGAAATGCTAAGACGGATAGCGAGAAGAACGTTTCTAGACAAATTACTTTCCTATTTCTCTTGCATTAAAGAGTTGTCTGTTGTGTCATTTACTTCTTGCCAGAATTTGGCAGAAAATCTTAGGCATAAGAAGTCGGTTGCACATTATAGATTATGGGCAGTGATTGTTCAAATGCTCTCGAAAAGTAGGGAGGGGAAGCGGCTTCAATTGAACTCGTACTTAAGAAGAAGCATTGCTTATTGCGGAAAAAGTTGCTTGCTGAAACATTGAGCGGAAATAACGAATTTTTAATAAAATTGGTAGTCAAGGCTTTTCAGTAATACTCACAAAATTGGTAGTCAAGGCTTTTCAGTAATACCTTCAATAATTTTATTAGACAGCACCCTATCTCCTGCGGTAGGTGCGCACCACAGCAGGGGTGTGGCATAGAGGATGTAGCTCCAAAATGTGAACTTGTTATGCTTGAGATGGGCAATGCATTTTCTCATTGAATCATAACTGTGAACTGGATAACGCCCTGGGAAAATTTTGATAACCCCATCAGCACTGAGCTACTGGACTAAAGGTAAATTTACATTCAAGATTCAGTTTAAAAAATGAAAATATTTGATGAACTCCTGAGGGGCTCCACGAGCATCACTTAACTTTTGCATGTTGGTACATTAATTTTTAAATATGCCATAGAGCTTTTTGCTCTGTAGCATCAAACATTCAGGATCAATGCTCTAGCGTAGCCAAGCCAATCTCCCGATGTTTGCTTAACAAGAAATATCCCAAAGATTAAAAATTAGAATTATACGGAGACAACTGTTAAAATTGGTTAAAAATAAAGACACGTGTTGGAAGAGAGACTGAATGACTGAAAAACTTGACTGAGACTGTTTATTCAACTTTCCTTCAATGGAATTACAACTAACTGCCACTCTACATTGTATAGATGATACAGAATGTTGCCAAGACTAAAATTTTAGTTCTTTCCTCAGTTTAGCAGTCGACAGTTTGATAGATGAGGGCCTCATGGAGCTTCAGTTATCGTATCCATGGGAATTAGCGCTCCAAGGAGAAGAATAAGAAGTCCCGAGCTAAGAGTTAGGTAGGCCTTCATTTTATTGAAGCAGAAAAGTTTAATTTTTTGTTACGACCATCTTTTTTCGGTTCACTCGTATCATTTTTTTCAGAACCTATTACTTCTCTCCGCGATTTTTATCTCTTTTCATAAACTTCCTTTGCAATTTAATGTTTGTTTGTGTTGGAACACACTTCGTGCAAGACATGCCGATGCTGCTCCAAATCTATACTTAATGATGCTTTTCCCCTTTTTTTTGGAACTCCTTTGCTTTTGTTTAGGGAGGCTTAAACTAGCTACTAATCTATGATCTTTATTCTTCCTTGCTCCAGTTGCATTTTTATTTTCCTGTTCACGAGGAAGGCATGAAGCGTTTTATTATTGTTTGTTATGGATAATTATTTAATTCTAGAATACGGTAATAGTAACATCTACTAATTACAGGAGGAAATTTACCAATAAGCTACAAAATAGTTCACCATATAACAATATTGAATGTATATTCTTTAATAATATGATGTGCCATGTTTCGCTAACATTTAAGAGGATGCACAATCTTGAGCCACGGTAATGAAATAATTAGAGAAAAAAAATGTAATGAGAAATGTACCTTGTGTCGAGCTCGCGCAAAGCCACAGTTTTATGTCGCTTGCACACATGTTGCTGACGGTGTCACTTCTGCACCATCCTATAATTGTGCTGCTTGCAAAATTGCTGAATAATATAATTAGATCGCTGGCATACTAGATAATATATTTATGTTGCCACCATGCAAAAACAGTAATAATCGCTTGTCTCATGCAGCTTGCACCAAGATGCCGAGGTGCATTTTCGCTCCTGTACCGTCAGAGTTATGTGACACTCGCGTGATGCTGCCATATTACATACTGGTTTTATATCATTTGCACACATGCATGATGCTGACACCGTCACTTGTGCTCTGCACCGTCACATAAATAAAGCACTACAGTGACAATAGGAACACACGACACATTCAGCAGTTATAACAGCTCATGCCTGCCTCGTCCGTGCATTAATCGCGCGTGGCTATCATGCAGAGGGGATCAGGTTCCGGTTCTACTCGTATGCGTCACTCAAACTATGATATAAATCATACAAGTTTCCCTTTCCAGAATTAATTAGGTTTGATCCTTTAGTTTCTAAAGCCTAAAAAAGGTTAGGGTTGTATTTCTTGCTTTCTTTCATTGTCGAGTATCCATCAAACTTATTCTGAATGAGGCATCCGATTCCATTGTCGGAATGAGCTTGTAATGCAAGCTATTCGCTCACGTTATTGAGAATGAGTTCACTTGATGCCCTGTTCTCCTATGTTTATCCGATTAAATTTCTGATACTTGACAGTTTTTCTACTGTGAAAGTTTAACGGGCTCATAACTTTTTCTGCTTAGGATCTAGAGAAGTGAATTGAACTTGCGAGCCGTGGGCGGCAAACACAGCTTTTTATCGTTGCACCGAGTTAATTTAATGTTTCAAAATCTCATAAGTCTGAGTGATCGCGTTTTTCAGTTTGCTCGGAATCGATTGCCTTGTTATGGCGCTCGCAACTTCTTAATGGACCTGTAGGAAATTAATTCAGGGAGACATGATTCAGTTTCCGTAGGGTCAATCTAGACATCAATTATTGATATGAATCAGAGCATTTCACCGATTGAAACTCGCTCGGCTCCCGTGTTTTTGCTGAGTCTGCAACAGGACGTGCATAATGAGGCCCCTGGTCAGCGGTCGGACATGCTACGCCGTCGTAGTTCTAGGTGCCATCACTTGGTTTACGTCCTTGTACATCGCGTGCATTTCCTCGACAGCCGAGTCCCCTCAGGGAGATACAACTATTGTATCTATGGGAATTAGCACTCCCAGGGGGAAAATATGTGAAGGCTGCCCGAGCTGAGAGCTAGGAAGGTCTTCTTTTTGTTGAAATAAAATGTTTTCTGTTGTCTTAAGGACCACATTTTTCGGTTCACTGCTGTCCAGTTTTTCAGCACCTACTACTTCATTTTTCAACTTTCATCTTGTTTCATAAACTTCTTTCTCAACTTACTCTTTCTCTGCATCTTCTGCATAGATTCTGCGTTCTCTTATCTCCATACTAAATGGTGCCTTCCTCTTCTTCTCTTCGAAACTCTCTTAATTTTAGCGGTTAGGGAGGCTTAAACTAACATAATATAATCTATTATAATCTAATCTGAGGCGCCGAGTTTCAAATGGTCTCACTCGATTGCTTCAATCGTGCGGCGTGCGATCTATGACTGCTTATGGATAATCGGCCTGTTCCTTTCACAAATTTTCTTGCTGGTTATGGCTTGTGGGTTCAACTTATTACCTCACCTGTTGAGCTACATACGTTAAAATAACTATGAAATTCGAGAGCAATTACATTTTTGTTCTTCCTCAGGGGCGTGGAACTTGTTTTTATGGGTGTTAGCATTCCCAGGGAGAAATGTGAAGTTCCGAGCTGAGGATCAGGAAGGTTTTTTCATTTTGTTACGACTAATCTCTTCTCGGTTCACTGGTGTCTGGTATTAAGTAGATTTTGCTTAATTCATCAACTTTTATCAATATACACAGTTTCATCAACTCCCTTCTCAACTTATTCTTTTAATGCGCAGCATTAAATGTCATAAAATTCTTTTTTGACTTTCTGCAGAGACATACCTTGTGCATAGATTCCGCGTTCCCTCAACTGCTTATTACATGGTGCTTTCCTCCTTCCTCTCTTTGGAACACCTTTGTGGTGGTTAAGGAGGCTTAAATTAGCTCATGTCGTCATCAACTTTTTTTCTTTGCATATTATTAGCCGCTTATTTCTGTGATCACACACACCGCTTTAGGTGAACTGGAGCTTCAGCGTGATGAGTATAACGAATATTAATGCCTTAAATAGAGCATTTTATTTTATCACACATACCGCTTTAGGTGAACTGGAGCTTTAGCGTGATGAGTATAACGAATATTAATGCCTTGAATACAGTATTTTATTTCATCACACATGCCGCTTTAGGTGAACTGGAGCTTTAGCGTGATGAGTATAGCGAATATTAATGCCTTGAATACAGTATTTTATTTTCAGCTAGACGTCTGAGCGAGGGACAGCAATGCAAGTGAAAGTTCATAAAGAGATGGCCGTCATTCGTTGGAATGCGAAAAATACCGGCTTTTTGCTTTTAGTTCTGTCTAAGCCTTGATTTGGATCCATGCTGTTTTTTTCAGAAAATAGATGCTAAGAAAGTGATGATGTCTCCAATTTCGCATTACGCGTATTAAATCCGTGAAACTGTGTGTAGAATAGTTTTCCTTGCGAATTTTCGTCTTTTCATGAATGCTGGTTTGCACAACATAGGATCAGTTTCCATGCATGCAACATTTGAATTTTTTGTTGGTTACTGTACCTTCACCACGAAATGTATCCAGTACGATTTGCCTCCAATTCGATATGCCTCCAATTCGATATGCCTCCAGTCCGATATACATCCAGTCCGATATACATCCAGTACGATGTGCATCCAGTACGATGTGCATCCAGTACGATGTGCATCCAGTCCGATGTGTATCCAGTCCGATATACATCCAGTACGATGTGCATCCAGTACGATGGGCATCCAGTACGATGGGCATCCAGTACGATGTGCATCCAGTACGATGTGCATCCAGTACGATGTGCATCCAGTACGGTGTGCATCCAGTACGATGTGCATCCAGAACGATGTGCATCCAGTACGATGTGCATCCAGTACGATGGGCATCCAGTACGATGTGCATCCAGTACGGTGTGCGTCCAGTACGGTGTGCGTCCTGTACGGTGCACGTCCTGTAAGGTGCACGTCCTGTAAGGTGCACGTCCTGTAAGGTGCACGTCCTGTACGGTGCACGTCCTGTACGGTGCACGTCCTGTACGGTGCACGTCCTGTACGGTGCACGTCCTGTACGGTGCACGTCCTGTACGGTGCACGTCCTGTACGGTGCACGTCCTGTACGGTGCACGTCCCGTACGGCCTGCATGCATCCATCCAAGGTATGCGCAAATCGGGCTATGTCTTCATTCAGCAAAGTGCACATCCAGCTCGCCATGCTCTGCATCCATCAAGCTAACATTCAACTCAGCGAGGCTTGCAGTGAACAAGACCCGCAGCATTTGAAGTCATCAGCATGAAATTAAACGCATTCATGTTATCCACTCTGAAGCCTGAGCTCGCCTTGTGTTGTGCGTGCTGCCGAGCTGGGAGTCGCGAGTCAAAGCCAGAGTTCCTACTACTCGCGTCCTGCTTGCTTTGATACATCAGTTGTTTGTTTCCGAAATCCAAGTTCCTACAGCTCATGTCACTACTTGACATTCGTTCCATGAACTTATGGCTCAAGATCAAGTTGGACTCCCATGCACATCTGCCGGTTTGGAGTTGGACGAAGTCTTTCACAACGCAGCTTTTGGTCCGTCACACGCCTCCAAGCAGCGTGAGCTCTGCGAGGTCACTTAGCAGTGGGCCTGGCATTCTCAAGTTAACCGAAAGTTTGCTCAAAGTTAGCTTTATTGGCATGTCGTAAAATTTAACTTTGCCCGGATTTTTTTCGATACTTGCTTAGAGAGTTGCGCGCAAGTATATCAAGGTTCCATTTGGCTTGAAAAGAATGCGGCTGACGAATTTTCGAATTCACAACAGACGGCAATGTATCATTAAAATTTTTACAACTATAACGTATGATTTTCGACGAATGAGAAGTAGGCCTTTAAGGGAGAATTATTTCTATCTCGTGAAAGCAACTCGGGCGACGTAGTCGTATTCATGGGCAAAACTTTTTTTTGACTCGTGAGACGAACGTTTCTTAACAAGGCAACCGTTGATTGAGAGCGATACGAGTAAATCTTCTTCCGCATATTATTTTCACTCCCACGTCTAACACGTCTACTGATTGAGTCAAGGTACAGTTCTCCTCCTCAAGTTGAAATACGTTCTTCAATTCGAATGAAATCGCACTTCAATTCGCATGATCTTTTCATTCTGATTATCTGGAGTAATGTCACTGAGTTCAAAACTCTTAGCACTCCCGAAAGGCTTGTAGAACGCCGTTCCGAGACTGCTCCGTTTTGTAGCGAACGTTTTGAGCTGGCGTTCATAACTAGCATTCATTTCATATTAAAAATAAGAACATCCAACATCCATTCATATTAAATAAGAACACTTGTTGCTGACTTGAAGACTTTGTGGTGCTCTGAGTGATGTTTTGCACTACTTTGCACTCTTTCCTTTCTCTCTCGCGTGTTTTTAAAAGGAGCAGCTAAAAGACTGCGAAACCTATGTCGAGTCTGCAATCTCGAAGGTAAGATTGAATGTGAACTCAATGTTCAGCGCAACGGTATAATGTATTTTTCTCCCAGCTTGTAAAATCCTGTTATCCTGTTTAAAAAAAGGTTTTTCTATTTTTGCTCTAGTATACCATTCATTGTGTTGAAAAAGTCAAGCTTTCATCTAAACCTACTTCTTCATAACTAAACCTACATTTAAGTTACCATTTGAACTTTGACATGAAGTTTTTTAAATGCGTCAGTGTCAATTTGTTATTTTAAATTAATAACGCGTCTTGTATTCTCAGAGACTTGAGGGTCAAGAATTTTCTTAGAGAAAGAAAAATGGGAGTCAAGGCTTTCTAGCCGTAACCGAAAACAGGCCATGTAATTATGGCTTCAATCGACTTGTTTATTCGGCAGAACCCTGCCGCCTCCGGTCTAGGTCCAGCTAATTTCGCTATTTTGGCTTTGGAAACGCCCGCACTTGAGCAACTCCGCACTTCAGGCCAAAAGTGCAAGTTTCGAGGGATTGAAATTGAATTAGACGCATGCGAAAATATTGAACCTTGTAAATTCTTTCTGCTCGGAAGAATTGACCGCTGGGCTTCACTGGAGCCCTCATGCAGCTAGGATGTGTGAGTCTGGCGAGTTCTATAAGATGAGAGGAAATCCGACTTCGTCATTGCTTATTTTATTTTATTTTATTTTCCAGGAACACAAAGATAATTTGCTACACTAAAACTGAATGGCAAAACTTATCTGTTCAGTTAGCATTCCATGTTTTATACATACTCTTTAACAAAATTTTGCAATGAAAGATTAGATAAATATTCAGAGGTGTTGAGTAAAAACGTCGTTACGAATTAGAACCTTTGATAAAATGTGAATTTTTGCTTTGTTTGTTTCATTAAATGATCCTGTTCTCCCATTCGTAGAATCCTTGAATCTGGTTTCGGTTCACTAGCCTTTGCAGTAAAGCACGTATTTTCAAAGCACTCCCAGAGGGAAGGTGCGAGGTTTCGAGCTGAAGTTAGGTGGGTCATATTTTTGTTGAAACAACAGGTTTTTATTTCATTAAAGATCATGTTTTTTTCATTCGACTTCTTTCTACTTCTTTTTTCTTCAACTTTTATCTTGTTTCATAAACTTGTTTCTTAGCTTGCTGTTTTTATGCGAAGGGGATCTTGTGTGAGAATACACCTTGTGCGTAGATTTTTCATTTTCATAACTCCATAACAAATCCCTCTCCTTGGAACACCTTTGTTGCGGTTGGAGAGGCTCAAACTAACTTGGCTAATTCTACTGTTTCTACAGATGGAAAACAGCGTGTGGAAGACATCGCCATAAATATTTCACTTCTTTCAACACAACACTGGAAAATCTCTTGAAATGCTGTACATAACAGCCATCGCCGTACGTCGTCTTTCGGTATTACGCTAGAGTCAATAGATGCCAGAAGGGATACAGGTATGGCTGTATGTATGACTAATTTTTCTCTGCTATCTATACTCTGCCGATCTTCTCCGGGGGATACAACTGTATTATCTACGAGAAATAGCACTAAATTAGCACACTACGAAAATTAGTGAGGTCCCCGAACTGCGAGTTGAGTTGGCCATCTTCTCTTGAAATAGTGTGTTTTTGTTTTGTTATGGACCTTTTTTCGGTTCATTGTTGTCCTGTTCTTCAGTATGTACGTCTGACTTTCTTCTTCAACTTTTATCTTGTTTCATCAATTCCTTTCTTAACTTACTCTTTTTATGAACCTTGTGCATAGATTCCGCGTTCCCTTATACATGATGCATTCCTCCTTCCTCTCTTTGGAACGCCTTTCCTGCGGTTCGGGAGACTTAAACTAACATTTATTCTATTAAGCATCTTTTTTTCGTTTCACTGCTGTCCTGTTTTCAGTACGTCTGACTTTCCACGTCAACTTTAATCTTGTTTCACAGCCTTCCTTCTTGACTTACTATTTCTATCCGCAGGTGATCTAGTGCTGGAGTACACCTTGTGCATAGATTCTGCGTTCCCTTTACGCCGTTCTAAATGGTGCCATCATGCACCCTTCCTGTACTTGGATCGCCTACATTGCAGTTACGGAGGCTCAAACTAATATTTAATCTCATCTCAATACTCAGCTGAGGCATGTGAGCATGTACATGATTGGTGTCAAACAATATAAGACTTTGGTAGCAATCCGAGAAAAGATCACTTTGCTCATTGCTGTGTATATATTTTATTTTATTCAAGCCATATTTGGAACGGAAAAGAAAGTAGCGAATAAAAAACTCCCCTTCACAGTGTCACTACACTATGCCTCCCCTACTGCGTTTGAAGGATCAGGAGACGAGAATGGAATTCAATTTGAACCCCTAGAATTAGACAAATTGTACGGAGAAGTCGAAGAAAAATGAGGGAAAGGCCTACGCTGCAACTTTTGGTGAACTTGAGGGCAAACACAACAAACTGGAAGTTTCTATTCTTTTTTGAAGGGAGCACGTGGAGGTTGTCGTAATGGCGCACACGAATGCAGCAAAGAAATTCTGATGGACCCTTGACAGTGAAAACACTGAGGCGAAATATATGGCCGCAGAGTGACATACAAAATACACGTGAAAAATAGAAATAGGCGGTAAAATGATGACTCGCAACATTGGAAAGACAGTGTATTAAATTATAGTACGAAAAATATACAAAAT
Source organism: Platorchestia sp. MABIK (assembly GCA_014220935.1). Taxonomy (NCBI): domain Eukaryota; kingdom Metazoa; phylum Arthropoda; class Malacostraca; order Amphipoda; family Talitridae; genus Platorchestia; species Platorchestia sp. MABIK. The sequence continues at coordinate 84,950 of JACJUY010000823.1, forward strand.
ACCCGACACACACAGAGAGCCCCAAAGAAATCCATGAAATAACACTGAATGAAACGCTGGTCATTCTCATCCGAACGCTGTACTAAGTCTCGCCAACTTTAGCTAAAGTTGCCATATTCTCTTTTTGGACCTATAAATCAACACTTTCCAATATGATGTTTACCTACTTCATTTTGTCAAGCACTCATAAACCTTTACCCTACCAAATATTTTTCACAGCGATCTTCCTCCAATAATTATGCTAACGAGGACACCATTCTTTGACACTGTTGACTACGTAACCATAGCTAATGATGTAAGATAAGACGTATCATTGATACTGCCGTTGCGCGGCCTTAAATATTGCTAATGATGCAGGCGATACCTTTCCTGTTGCTGATATTCAGTCGTCTGCTGTTGCATGTAAGTCTTCAACACAATTTCCAGCCCTGAGCAGTTTTGTACGCTGCTGACCATCAAGAGTCGGTAGTTTGAATACGCTGATGCCACGGGAGATTTAAGGAATATCTGTCACCACGATGTGCACCCTGTGTTGAGCGCTGAGGAAATATTTCAATTGCTGTCGTTGTCTCGGTTAGAATTTAAAAGCTGATTCCGAACCATCTCTTGAAAAGTTACAATGGTCAGTTCTAATAAACAGTGTAAGGAGGTGTAAATACCCACTTTAGGTGACCGAGACCACGTGCTCCCATTTTGGCATGCTCACAAATTACGATTCCCTACTCTGGGGGCGTCGGACTACAACCTTAACTGCACCCTTTGTGTGCGGTTGTTTTTTGTTCTCCTGCTGTTGTTTTCTTGTTTGTAACTGACAGCCCTCGTGAAGACAAAGTTCTTTTTGTGTGTAAAATTCTTATTTGTTTTAAATTTTACTCAAGCAGCACATTTGATTGTAATGTAAAACCGTTAAACTAATGAAAATAATTGAGTAACCTATTTAATTTAATATGAATGCAAAAAAGCAAAAGATTGCAAAGACACATTCAAAGTAAGGATATTCTTGTGAAAGAACGATCGTTTTACATAGTTTGTTGCTTGAAATAATGCAAAACTCGTGAAAAACAGCCCCTCAGTTCCCTGTGATGTCATAGTGAGCCTGGTCAACTGAAACAACACTGCCCACATTTTTAAGAGAGCTGGTTTTCTTTGTCAAACGCTCTGTTTTCATCACTGACCACAACTTCGCTCTCATACCAAATTTTAAAACTGAATTTGAAAGGTTTGCTGAAGAACAAATTTTTGATTTTTTTAAATATAATGATATCAACAAATGTCCATTAAAAGTCGAATCGGAACTATATCCCTCCGGACAAAGACCTTGACGGCTAAATTTTTGTTGAAGACGGCGTCGCTGCTCCCAGACTCCAATGAAGCGTTACTGCAGTAGTCACGTAAAAAATTAATGATTTTTTATTCCAATGTCAAAAGTTTACCCCGCACAAAATTAATGTCCCGCAAACGAGGACGAACAAAAACAATCGTCTCTTGTGCCAGTGTCTGATCACAGCATTCTTGAGTTTCTCTTTTTCAAGACCGTACATCTTCTTCAAGGTTTTACCTCTTCTTCAAGGCCTTACTTCTTCTTCAAGGCTTTACTTCTTCTTCAAGGCTTTACTTCTTCAAGGCTTTACTTCTTCTTCAAGGCTTTACTTCTTCTTCAAGGCTTTACTTCTTCTTCAAGGCTTTACTTCTTCTTCAAGGCTTTACTTCTTCTTCAAGGCTTTACTTCTTCTTCAAGGCTTTACTTCTTTTTCAAGGCTTTACTTCTTCTTCAAGGCTTTACTTCTTCTAGGCTTTACTTCTTCTTCAAGGCTTTGCCTCTTCTTCAAGGCTTTGCATCCTCTGCATGGTTTGCATCCTCTGCATGGCTTTGCATCCTCTGCATGGCTTTGCATCCTCTGCATGGCTTTGCATCCTCTGCATGGCTTTGCATCCTCTGCATGGCTTTGCATCCTCTGCATGGCTTTGCATCCTCTGCATGGCTTCACCTCTTCTTCAAGGCTTTACCTCTTCTTCAAGGCTTTGCATCCTCTGCAAAGCTCACCACTTGGCACAGTAGAGGATGCGTCCGTGTGAAAAATTGTCTCAAATCCCGACTGTCTACCTCATAGTTCTAGACGCAAAACAAATCAAATCTGCTCATTTTACTTCTAACATCAATCCCTCAAACTCGTATCACTAGTTCCTATGTTCTTATGCTCATAATTCAATACGAGTACGCACTAACGAGAGGGTTTTCAGCAATGCGTCACATGAATTATGCTTTTCTTAGTCACCTGTATTTTAAATGCATCACTAGAATCCGACTACCGCGACAAAGAGGAACTCATTTTTTCGTGCTTTTCTCCGAATCATGTTTTCGACAATTATCATGTGTATTACGATAACCATGTATGAATAGCAATTAAGGGTCTCTGTGTTAAGGTATATAAACGCGATTTTTGCTTTTATTACAATTTAAATGCCCGCAAACGAATACATTTTTCAACTAAGAGTTACGAGGAATGTGTTCTCTTAGGAACTTATATTCAAATGCACTGTCAAAATCAGATTAGGCAAAGGAAAGGAACTCATTTTTGATGCGCTTTTTTATCAATCATTTTTTGATTCAACATTTTACACGAGTATTACGATACCAATGTGTTATTATCAGACAAGGATGTTTAATGTTAAGGTATTTTAAAAACCAATGTATCAACTTTCATGTTATACTTTATTGGAAATAAATGTTTTTCTTTTTTCTTTTTCTGCATGGCTTTGCATCCTCTGCATGGCTTTGCATCCTCTGCATGGCTTTGCATCCTCTGCATGGCTTTGCATCCTCTGCATGGCTTTGCATCCTCTGCATGGCTTTGCATCCTCTGCATGGCTTTGCATCCTCTGCATGGCTTTACACACTCTTCAAGGCTTTCCTCCTCTCCCGTTTCTTGCTCATCGGAGGAGTGGCTGATGCATTTCAAATGCGGCCTCTCACACCAAGTGTGCATTTCAATTGCAAATTCCGTTTCATTCTAATCGATACTACTTATTGTTTTAGAGAGACTACAGTGAGGAAACTCTTTTTAATACTGTTGGATGTCATTGATTTTCACTATAATGACTAAACTTGGATACCCTCTCAAGTGATGTGAACAATAGCCACATTTTGAACCGATATTTTGCTGGAAATGACAATAAAGTACAAGTTTTTTGCGTTCTTGAGCAAGGGAATCTGGACCTCATGCAAAGATTTCCCCGAGGACAAAATCTAAGGCTTGTAGGAGAACATTATCAGAAGGCTTAAGCAAAAAGTTGCAAAATATCCATGCAGCAGTGCCTTTTTATGAAGCCCTCCCTGAAGCTCGCCAAAGTTGATATTATGAGCCCAGATTTGCAGCAACTTTAGGGAAGTTGCAGCGACTTCTACGTCACCAACTGTAGTCCTCAAGAAGAAGAAGCGAGCGCACACGACTCTTGTATAGGCGCTAAATTCTAGGCCAGCGAACCCTGAGGTTGTAAATGACAGACGCAAGGTCGAGCCAGTCTACTCCTAAGGTGGATTTTTTTAAGCCCGTACGCAGTCTAGCTTAAAATGTTCTTTTAAGGCAGGCCAGGAGCTGAGTACTCGTTAGACTCTTTATCTTCAAAGGATGATTGTCAGTTAAGAGACAAGTTATGATAGAGACGTTTGGTAGTTTGTATCCATAAACTCCGAGTACGTGCATCACTGGAGAAAAAATCACTAACTTTCCATTAGAAGAAATGCCAGCGAGACAAAATGAAGCTCTTGTTTTGAAGTTTTGTCGTCTGGCATTGAGGCTGGATTGAATTAATTGTTTTTATACTGCTTGCCGCTCTGCAGTGCAGTCTATGTATGACGAACCCTTCTCCTCCTCCAGGAGACTACAACTATTGTATGTACGGGAATCGGCCATTCCAGGGGAAATGTGATGTTCCGAGGTGAGGGATTCTTCTTGTTCATACAAAATAAGTTGCTTGTTTTGTTTCTGATAATCTTTTCTGGTTCGCTAGTGTGATGTTTTTCTGCATCTAAAACTTTCTTCTTGAATTTTTGCCTTGTTTTTCGAACTTCCCTCTTAACTTACTGATTCTATGCGCAAAGAATATCGTATAAAAACCCAGTTTGTGCAGAGACTCACCGTTCTTATAACTCCATACAGAATAGAGTCTTCATTTTTCTCTCTTTGGAATATTTTCATTGTGGTTGGGAAGCTTAAGTTTATTCATATTCCAATCTAAGCCCTTTTCCATTTGAACATTTACTGCTCAGAGCGCGCAAATTGAAATAATTCGACGTATGGAAGAATGCTCTGAGTTGTATTTCGTAAAACGTGTCATTTTCATCATATTTCATTTCCCAAGTTTTTTCTATTTTATCTCATCAGATATTTTGTGCTAAATTCATTGTACTGTACATGAATTAAGGTACCGTAGTGTATGACTGAACCATTAACTGCAGTGCGCAGATCCGGGTAAGTGTTTGATATCCCGCCGCGCTAAAAATTAATGCGACACGCCATGGTTTCCTCGAGTATTTCCCTTTCCGCCTAATAATTTGGTAATCAGGTTATTGAATTTTTTTTTTTTCTAGGGAAAGACCAGCGCCAACAGGAGATCAATATAACTATAGGCTAAGAGTTGTACATACTCCGAACATTTTTCTCCTATCCTACAAAGTGGCTAAGTATTTTTATATGAAATCATAACGCCTTCAAAAAGATATTTCACAGTTCACCTGCTTTTAAAATAAAAAGTGAAGTAGCAGCGTGAAGCCCCCTCAGGAGGATACAACTATTGTATCTATGGGAATTAACGCTCCCAGGGGAAGAATGTGTGAGGGCCCGAGCTGAGAATTAGGTAGGCCTTCTTTTTCTTGAAACAAAATGTTTTTGGTTAAGGACCGCCTTTTTTCGGTTCACTGCTGTCCTGTTTTTCAGCACCTACTACTTTCTTCTTCATCTTTTATCTAGTTTCATAATCTTCTTTCTCAACTTACTGTTTCTATGACCCTTATGCATTGATTCTGCGTTCCCTTCTCTCCATAATAAATGGTGCCTTCCTCCTTCCTCTTTATGGCATGTTTTTTACAGCGGTTAGGGAGACTTAAACTAATATATCATCTAATCTAATGTAACCTAATCAGTTTGAAATCATCAAAAACCTTGGTGTTTGTAAAGCAGGTAACGTGAGTGCTGGTGAGGGGAGCTGGAGTCACGGAAGAATTCAGGCATTGCAAATAATATCACGGATGTTCTCAAGACTGTTACTAGATTTGTTCCCACTCAATGAGTAAACCGCTCATGTAGATGCCTCTTTAGAACTAATATCATTCATTATACAGTCTTCGATTTCGTAGAGGCACTGATGTACTTCCACAACCGGTAATGGTGTTTTTTTAAATTTACAGAACTCGCGTTACTTGTCGGAACTAATTACGAACTTCCATTGGTGTGCAGCTGAAACTAGCTGTCTCGTTCTGATTAAAAAAAAGTCAAAAAACAAAAGCAAAATGAGAGCAAACCAAAACTGATTCCCTGCTGTGCTAAGTTAGGACACATTCTCAGTTCGAAACATTCTCCTAAAATTGAGTTAGTTTTGCTTCAGAATAGTCGAGAGCTCTCGTACGCAGTGTCCTCTCTCATTTAACATTGGCATTTAACTCTTCAAATTTTCTCGAATGCAAGCGATAATCCTGAAGGATTATTCACAGTCTTGCTCTGTATCTAGCACACTTCTATTTCACCAACTGAATTAATTTTCAGAAATATTGGATCACAGCGAGATGTGAATTTCCGAGAGCGGAGAACGAAATTCGAACTAAACAAATTCTTCTAATATTTACCGAGACTGAACTCAACTGGTGAATACTTGACATTCACTGTTGAATTAATTTAAAGTTCTATTCGTAATTTACTCTCCCCTCAGAGGGATGTAACTATTGTTTCTATAGGAAAAATCGGCCCCGAGGGAATGTGTGAGCCCCGAGCTGAAGGTAAGGTGGACCCTTATTTCGTTTAAGGAGAGTAGGATTTTTGTTGTGCTACACAGTCCGCCTTCCTTCTGCCCATTGCTGTCCTTCGTTCAGCACTTATTGTTTTTTCTGTGAGCTTTTATCTCTTATGATAAACTGCGTAAATCTTGCTGTTTCTATACAGAGTGTTTGAGAACACAATTTATGCATAGATTCCTCGCTCCCTTGCATCGATACTCAAATAGTGCCTTCCTCCTCTTCCTTTGGGAACGCCTGTGTTGTGGTTAGGGAGAGTTAAAATTTCATTTTGATCTTGCCATAATTTTCACTACAATATACTCGGATGTAAAATTTGGATAAAATACGTCATATGCGCTCGAAACGTTTTTTTTTATTCCGGAAAATTAACCCCATTAATAATTCCGCAGAGTTACATGAAGGAGATCCGAAACAAATCAAAATAGAACTTCACATGACACAACTACAATGGAATCACAAACGCAAGGAATACTTGACTGTGAATTACGATGCAATCACAAATTTAAAGGATTACTGGACTGAATTACAACGCAACTATAAATTCAAGGGATTAATAACCTGTGAATCACGATGCAATTACAAAATTAAGGGAATAATACCCAGTGAATTTCGATGCAATCACATTGAAGGAATACTAATCTGAATTACGACACCATCACAAAGTTGAGGGAATACGACCCTTTGGAATGCCTCAGGCCTGGTGCGAGACCAGTGGGCAACCCACGCCGCAGACCAGCCCGTCAGCTCCTCATTAGCGTGCCGTCAGTGGCGCTGCATTCGCTCGACCTGATTAATAATCAGTAAATGAGGGTGTACTTTTGCCCATCCCCTGGGTCACGCTGAGCGAGAACTCGGTCAACTTTACGAGGATGCTCGTGCATGATAATGACTGCGGGCGATGACGGTACCGCAGTAATAACTTCCTACGACCCCGCCCTGCCTTATTTTGTCTGGGTTTATCTTGTAATTCATGTAATTGCGATGCAGCACGGAGTGTTCAGGCTCATCACAACCGACGGAAGCTGGCGGAGGTGGTCCACATTTCGCAGGCTTTAACGGTGATCTCAAGGCTGGAAATTGACTTTAATTCGTGAAGAAACTCGTGTTCGCCGACCCGCAATAATTCTTAGAGACGTTGTTATTCTACGTATTGCTTTTTGTGTCATTTAATTTCGTGCTATTTTGAGTTATTTTCAAAATATTTGAACTTTCTGAGACGTTTTCCGAGATATGACTAACGTGACTCTTGGGATCAAAATCATGGTCTAAGGAATGGTCATTTTTTATCTACTTGATCATGATGACTTTAAAATTATCAAGCTTAAATTAAGCTCAAGTTAATTTTCTTCAAAATACCGTTTATTGAATGTAAAACTTCAAATGAAAATCTTTAACAATAGTCTGAAGTTTTGAAGATAGGAATTAAATGAAAAATTGTTGTATGTTTCGATTAAAAATAAAAACCTAGGATACTCTGACTGCTAGAGAGATGGATTTATCGCCTTGTTTAAGAAAAAGATTGTTGTCTGTTTGAGGTAAATCCTTTCGCGAGAAGTATATTTAAATGAATAAATTATGAAAGAAGTTTATTGATGCTCAACGCTAATGGAATTCAGTAAAAAGACGATATTGTTATTCCCCTCAGGAAGATGCAACTAATGCATCCATGCTAATAAGCGCAGCCGTGGGGCAAATGCAACATCCTGAGTTTATGGTTAGATGGCACGTCATTTTGATTAACACTTTTTTTACTAGCTAAATGTTTTAGGTTCACAGCTAGCCTTTTTCTGGTACACTGCCGCCCTTTTTCTGGTACACTGCCGCCCTTTTTCTAGTTCACTGCCGCCCTTTTCCACCATTTATTACCTTTTACTTTAACTTTTACCTTGTTTTATAAACTCATCCCAATCTTATTTTTCCTATGTCCCCATATCGAGTATGGACACACTTTGTTGACAGATTCGTCGTCCCACCAATTCCATGTTAAATAGCACCATCCTCATTCCTCTCCTTGGAATACCTTTGTTGTTATTTGGGAGGTTTAAACCAACTTGAAATCTAATTTTTCTGCAACGGAATGACTACTTGCGACTCCAGTGGACCATTTTCATGGGGAATATTAGTTGGGGGCAAAATTATTTAAGACAAATAAATTACCATATTCCACATTTCTAAATCACGTGCATATACGAAAATTGGACTATGTATAAACAATATAGTACAAAAAGGTTAATACATCTAAAACCCATAAAAATTTGAAACAAAAAAAATCATTGGAACATGTATGATACATACCTGAACGTAAGTTTACAACACCTGACTTTTTCTTGATAATATTCATTAAAATTATTGTGGAATTTTAAGGCAACAATGCAGATTGTTCTAATACATTCTACTATTTGGCAACCGAACTCTCGTTAGCAGTCATCTTTAATAACGTGTCATTGGCACAGTAGCTTTCGTTCTGAAAGGTCGTAAGCATGGGTGAGAATATCAGCCAAGACCTTCGCGAACGTATTGTGGTGCTCCATAATGAAGGTTTGGGATATCGGAAGAAAGGTGTACAACTATGTGTTCCCATAGCTTAAGTTGGAATCAGAACCTCTGGTTTTCTTCTTCACCTTCTAATTTATTTCAGAACCTACCCTCCCAACTTACTGTTTCCATGCTCACGGCATCTTGTGTGAAACACATTGCCCATAGATTCTTTGCTCCCTTAACTTTTTACTAAATGGTCCCTTCGTCCTTCTCCTCCGTCAACACCTTTGTTGTGGTTTGGGAGGCTGAAACTAACTTATCTAATTTAATAAAGCCTTCAGTTTTAGTCAAATGTTGCCTTCGGTATCTTCATGCATATGTGCGCGTAGGTGTGGTAAGCATTGATCGTGCATTTTTGGTACCTTATGAACCTTACAGCCGAAGTATGCAGAAAAATCATTACGCTAGGACTAGGACTAGAAAATCACGCTAAGACCGCAGGACGCAAATCCTACTGACAAAGTCCCTCAGGGGGATACAACTATTGTATCTATGGTAATGAGTGCTCCCAGGGGGAAAATGGGAGGGCCCGAGCTGAGACTTAGGTAGGCCTTCTTTTTGTTGAAATAGAATAAGTTTTTGTTATGTTACGAACCATCTTTTTTCGGTTCACTGCTGCCCTGTTTTTCTGCACCTACTACTTCCTTCTTCAGCTTTTCCTTGTTTCATGAACTTCTTTCTTAGCTTACTGTTTCTATGCACCTTGTGCATTGATTCCGTTTTCCTTTCATTACATTACATTTCCTTTCATTACATTCCGTTTTCATTTCATTAGTGGTGCTTTCTTCCTTCCTCTCTTTGAACATCTTTGCCGGGGGTAAAGGAAAGCTAAAACTTCCGTATAATCAATCCCCACTGATAAAGGTTCAAAATTGCCCCTCATTAAATAAACTCAAGCTAATTGCTGAGCGTTGTATTGTTTCATTAAGAATTCTCTATTGAGCAATCCGTGCCATACTGAGCTTAGATAGGGACATAGAACTAACTTTCCTAAGCATTAAAATCTGTTTTGTGATGTCGGAAGAAAATGTTTGGGATTTGATGTGAGGAAAGGCGTGCAAACTCAAGTTGTCCGTTAGTTGCATTCAGTGGTAAACAACAGCCATTTGTTCACATATTAAAGTAGAGCATCTTTCATTGCACGTTGTTTTTTGACCATAAGTTTTAAAAAAATTATCAGAGAAATACGATAATGAAAGGGAAAATGTTCTATGGCTTGAAGTTTGATCGTATTTCGATTGTCTAACTACGCAGATTGGAAAGTATTTTCGTCTCTCCATATATCAGGCTTTTCTGAAGTTTCCCTTTACACGATCGTTGCCTCGTGTTAACAAGAGTGACAGACTCTGTCCTAGTTTCCGCACACTTCTTTTTTGCCTTTGTTTTATGTGAACAAAGTCCCGCGACGAAGAAGTTATCAGCCGCACAAGTGATCTATTTATTGAGCACTCGAGAGCTCGTTCGCGGCTAATTTTGCCGTAATGTTCTCATCAAACTCCATTATTTCGGGGCCAAATCCTACTAATATCCTAACCAATTTGCTCTCCATTTTCCTGACTGGGCAGACTGATGAAGACCGACATCGAAGAGGAGGGAGGCTTGGGGCTGACTGCCATAGGCGACAGCGCCACTTTCATCGCGCGTGAGTAATATTTTATTGTTTCTGAGCGAGGTTCATTGATTTTGAAGGAAAGCACTTTTTATTTCAATGGGACTATTTAAGTGCAGGAGTAACTATGTGGAATCATCAACGAGTGGAACCTTTTTAATCTGCCATAATTTGACTACGATGTCGATCGCATGCTGTTGATCGAGCACGTGTGTTGCTTGAACATAAGCCGATGCTTCTAATACTAGTTTTGCATTCTTGCTGTTCGTTCTCTCCGCGAGCAACGCATAGTTTGAGTGTTGGCGAAGAGATTTCTGCAAGATTTTTTCGATTTTGATGAATCGGATTCTGTTGCAAGTTCATTAACCTGATTTCACGTAATGAGCATCTTAATACGTTGACAAGTAACTCATAATCAACTCTTTCAGTTTATTTTCTGCTCTACAAAATACTTCATTAGACCTACAAGTAATTTTTGTGTAAAGATCGAGTAATGTTTGATCGAAACGTCAATTATGTCCGAGGTAAGTGTTCTTTTTTTGACAAGGCTTAACTGTTTCCACTAATTATGGTACCAGAAATTGTTGATGTACACAAATAGGGACGCTAAAAATATTTTTCCCTTAAAACGTTCGAAATAAAAATAAGGAAGTTTAGCTCAACATTACTTTTTTCAATAACACATCATGAAACCCACTTGCGAAATAAAAATTTCTTCGATTAAAATAAAAGTTTAGTTAGGATTTCAAATAAAAAAGTTAGGCTACCTTGGCCGCGGGGAAAAGGGAGTTTTAGCCTTCATGAAAAAATCCGGTCTGTTCGTGACTGACCATTGCATTCGTAGCAGTCATCGGTGCAAAGTTTGCTTTTTGTTAAGCCTTTTGATTCCAACTCGGTCCTGATTGTCAACTTCTTAACCAGCGCAAATGCATCGCTATTTTTAGGATTGAATTTCACGAAGTGTGCTTCATTATTTTGTGAACTTCAGCGGTCCTACAGTGGTCGGAATCCAAAAAAACCACACCCTGCCAACCTCCAAAGAAAAATCTAATTTTCACGTTGAAGTAGCTGAATTTATTCAGATGTTAAATTCCCAACGCTCGAATGCAGCTCTGCATAAAAGCTACACTTTTCTGATCCCTCTAGTGAGTTGAATGAGAAAGCTTTACATCAAAGGATGTACTGCTTCCGTCGAAGGCAAACCCTTGTAGCTTGCGGAGTTCAGGAGCCGTTCGTAAAGTAAAGATACCGTGATCGCAAATAAATTGTGAGCAGTCCTACGTTTGAACTTTCGTTAAAAATACGATATAACCTCAATAGAAGCTTCGCCGCGGGAATTGATGATCGCATTTCCTAATGTGAGCATTTCCTTAGGTAAAGTTATACACGCTGCTGTTGCTGCTGCCAGTAAAAACATTTTAGCCATGAAGAAGAAATTGTTTCCTTCGGATTTGCCATCTGGCTTAAACATGTACTGTTAGACTGGCATGAATGCGGTGAATGACGTTACCTCGTGATTGTTAACACGTTAAGTGCGGCGTGACCCACCGGTGGTCATTTAGGTGATTTTCAAAATGCTGCTGGCCGACCAGCAGTCACTGACTCAATTTTTATAGGTATTAAATGAAAGTTAAATGAAGGCATGATCCAGTCAATGTTTGCTATTTTTAAATTTTCTTACTACAATTGACTCTAAATTTGAGCTGGATATTGAACTTCAGTTTAACCCGCCGCACTTAACGTGTTAAATGCATGTTCACATCCTGGAGGAAAGCAGAAGTAAAGCAGCAGCATCCGTAAAATAAGCATGAAATGAAGGATCCGCTCATGATGGCTCAGAACGCCTATGTTTATTGGTGCTCTCAAAATGGAGCTTTCCGACACCCTTTACTTTATGCGGCCTCTCTCCTTCAACATTTCTGCTCGGTGTAATGTAGTAGCTGCTCAGAAATCCTTTGTTGCCTTCAAATAGGTTGCTTTTATGTAAAATTCACTTGAAAGAACCATCTAGATATATTCTCATCGTAAATTTAGCGATTCATTTGAAATTTAACACAAAACTCGAGTTTCTTGGAAAATAGATGCGAGCTTTTCTTCGTCTGTGCTGTCCTCTTCAAGGATTTTTAAAGTAAAATAAATAACTGGACGGGGATTTTTCGCTTCACTCGAAAATATGACTGAAAATAAATCGCATACGAACTAATACAAATTGTAGTTGCCCGCGTCTTGGCTCCGGTTAGTTTGCTCAGTTGAGTTAGGTAGCGTCCGGTGGCTAACCTATGCCACATCACAGTAGGAGTCCTGTTCTACCGTCAGCTTTTCCAGATAGAAAGCTTGGCGTGACCCAATTTCACGTGATGGCTGAGTAAACTATCTGGTTGTGCACGTGCGGCCATCGTTCATTTGTATACATTAACAAAACCTGTTAGGGATATGCGTACTTATTTTTGTTAGGTATGCCATAATTTATTTGCGTGTTTTAGAACAGTAACTGTAAATTGATGGTATGTTAAAATAATTATACAGTACTGTCTTCAATATAGTCAAAATAAGTAATAAGCTTAAAACGAATAAGTTTTTCTAAGAAAGAATCATTGTTTTACTGGCATTTGTAAAGGCAAGAACACACTCATATGTAATTAGCACAATCTTTGCATGTTTTTAAAACTTCATGATAGTCAAGTACGCCCCGTTAAGACACTGTAAAGTATTTCTGAATTTTCCGTTCATAGCATTCGGTCTTCTCTTTCTTTCTCTCTTTGGTCACTGTGTCTCGAGAATCGAGTAAGTAAACTAAGAAAATAAGCCAGCAAAACAAAGCGTTCCATCACAGGACGATGTCATTGCTCTCGAAGACTTTGGAATCACTCAAGACAATGTTCCACTTACTTGGAGCGCACTTTCATCCCGGCTAACTTGCTAAGGGACTGAGAGTGTCGTTGAGTTTGACGCAGCGTTGAGGCGCAGGCTGAGGGGCGCTAGCAGAGCCAAGTTCTCTCGGGCAATTGCGCCTCATTAGGCTCATCTGAGTCTTTTTTTAACGGTTCGCTTGGTGCGGCAATCTCGCGTTAGTCTTTGCAATTGGGGTGGAAAGTTCTCAATTAGCTGGGCATGCTTCGCGGGGCGGCACCGAGCTGGAAAAGAAGGGAGATCTTGTAGACCGCAGTCATGCGCCACTGGCGGGGCCGTGCCGCACTCGCCTCCAAACGGAGAGTATGCTTGCCTGCTCACCACAGGTTCATCCTGATTAAGCGAGTTAGGATTTTAGGGAACACAGGTTCAGACGAGTTGGGATTTTAGGGGCCACAAGTTAAATGAATTGGAATTTTAGGGACCACAGGTTAAACGAGTTGGGATATTAGGGACCACAGGTAAAACGAGTTGGGATTTTAGGGACCACAGGTAAGACGAGTTGGGATTTTAGGGACCACAGGTAAGACGAGTTGGGATTTTAGGGACCACAGGTAAGACGAGTTGGGATTTTAGGGACCACAGGTAAAACGAGTTGGGTTTTTATGGACCACAGGTAAAACGAGTTGGGATTTTAGGGACCACAGGTTAAACGAGTTAGGATTTTAGAAACACCATGAAGTGAGAAACGGCGAGTGTTTGGATTAGTTTGCAATGGGAGTTATTTTTTTCACTTTGATTGTGATGTTGCAATGTTTGTGTGTGCCTCTATTTCAGTGTTGTTCATCATTTCATTATGGTCGTTGAGTTTCGAGTCATATCACGATATTTCTTTTTTCTTGTTATTTTATCAATCATGAAGGAACTTCCTTCAATTGGTGATGCAAAAATTTCACCTTTCATCGCAACATACAAGGTTATTCATGAATAAAGTTATTCTCATACATATTTTTCCCATTGAATGGTAGTCGTAAGAACTTGTACTTCGTCGCATTTTGAACTTTCACTCATGGAATTTTGCGTCAAAACGACTTTTATTTATACTCATATTTCAGGAGCCATTACCCAAAATGTGAGGTTTTTTTACTCATTTTTACGAAGGATCTTAGGAAGCAGTGTTAGAAAATTTGAAAATGAAAATTTTTACTTCTCTCGAAATCACATAATATTGAAACATGAAGAAAAATAAGTTTTATTTCGCAAATTTTTTATTGAGAAATGATCTTGCATTAAAGCTCATTTTTGGATTTATTGACATTAATAACCAGCACTTTGTTCAGAATATTTATGGCACGAAACGCTTACTGACAGCCTCGAATTTTAAATCATTTGCGGGTTGTTTTAAGCACGTTAACATTTTGGTTGATTCGGTTTCGTAAATCATGCAAGTCGATTGGATGCGTTTCGTAAGCTTTGTTGTTTGAATATTCCAAGGAAAAAATCTATTCAGATCGGGACTACGCGGTGGCCATCATACCCTGTGGCCAACCCCCAATGCCACGCTCCCCAGAAACTCAGTTTGAACAGTTCTCTGTGGGAATAGTTGTGTTGCATGGAGCTCCATCGTGCATTCACCCAACTGTTAAATCAATTCCCATAACCGGTCCGCACCTGCGAAATTACTCCTATAGCATTTTTAGGTATTTTCGGCCGTTCTAGTTCCCTTAACTGAAGATTGGTCCAACCATTTCGCACTAAGTACTCAAATTAACTTTTAAAAATAAGGTTAAGTTCGAGTCTCTATGATCGATAGTTAGTGAGAAATTAATATTTGAAAACCTCGGCACGACTTGGTGAGACACCTATTTGATGTTAATCATCAAAATCAATCAAAAGGGTCGCTGCCACCAGCGCATAGATCTGTGAATATTTTCTTCAAATGAAAGAAGAGTCCATCGAGTAATGACGGAAACTAACACGTAATAATTGTTAGCGAGATCTTGATATGTGTATATCAGTAGTTACTTATTTCAATAAGACCATCATTTACTCAAAAAGTCATTTTATCATTGTCTTCGCCTATTTGCAAAGGGAATTGGTAAAAATATTCTCTTAGTAAATGTTTGTAATTTATCACTATAAAACCAATAACCACGTACAATGATTTCCTAAAGTTATACTCCCCTCATCCTGATTTAGTAACACATTTACTCTCGGTGTAGTTGCTATCGGGAGAGAATACTCAAGGAGGCAAGTAATGAATTGAATGAATAGAGAACTCATGTTTAATTCCGAGAGAAACCACAAACTCAAGGTGGACACAGACGCAAACATCCCGACATGATGCCATGTTGGATGAAGTTGATTCTGGTAATAGACCGAGAACTCTCTTTGAACGCGTCTTAGAAAGTCTCCATCAATGAGTATTCCCCTTCGCACAAAACTTTTTAAATGGAATTCGAGTACAGCTTCGAATTGCGATTGAGAACTCGACGCTTGAATGATCCAGTGGATATTGACAAAATCTCAAAGAACGGTGAATTGTGGCCCCACAGGTTCAGCGCCCAACTTACTGCTTCAGATATCACCGAGTTCGGTGGCCGTCTAATTGTGGCCCCACAGGTTCAGCACCCAACTTACTGCTTCAGATATCACCGAGTTCGGTAGCCGTCTAATTGTGGCCCCACAGGTTCAGCGCCCAACTTACTGCTTCGGATATCACCGAGTTCGGTGGCCGTCTAACTGCATCAGGCTGAACGCGGCAGCACCCTGTAAGAAGGAACGGCATGTTTATTATACGCGTATCTTATCGGTGTAATAAAATATTCAAATCATTCCGAGGTATCTTAAATTAGGTAGAAATTAGTCAACAATCTGTAAATTAATGCCTAAGAGGAAAAAACCTCTTGAACTCATGAATTTCTCATACGATAAGTAAAAAAATCGTTTGGAAACAGCCTTGTGGAGAAGCCCTTGGAATCATGGGTACTACCCGGAGGTGTGGGTAGAGAGAATCGAACGAACACGTATTCAAACCATGTAATACACGTTTGGACTAAAACCCTGAGGTAACTTCGTTGCTTCATGAAATTTGTACAATATTTAAACAAAAATCGTGGATTTTATTTACAAACGTCATTTAGCAAATATCTGTATCGTCAAATAAATATGATGCAGTTCATTTTGCTGGGTCGTGGTAATTTCACAGGCCTGTCGCAACACTTATGCCGTGGCATAAAAATATCCAAATAAGTACGTAGTCATTCTAGAAATGGCAGACGATAATAGAATGTATAACTTTATTTCCTAGCATTCGCTGGACCCCTCAGGGAGATACAACTATTGAATTTATGGAAATTAGCGCTCCCAGGGGGTAAATGTGTGAGGGCCTGAGGGGAGAGGTAGGCCTTATTTTTGTTGAAATAAAATGTTTCTTATGTATTCGGACAGCACCTTTATTCGGTTCACTGCTGTCCTGTCTTTCAGCACCTACAACTTTCTTCTTCAACTTTTATCTTGTTTCATAGACTTCTTTCTCAACTTACTGTTTCTATGCCCTTCTGCATAAATTCCGCCCTCTCTCATCTCCATACTGAATGGTGCCTTTCTCTCTTTGGAACGCCTTTTTTACGGCTAGGGAGGCTTAAATTAACATCTATTCTAATCTTCGCTGGTATTTCTATAGATAATTTTATAAACCACATTAATCGATTCAATTTCAAGAAAATCCCATGTGAACTTCCCACTGAGCCCTACTCAAACATAGCGACAAAGCTCCAGCTTCCTAACCGTAACCGTGAAATGTGGGATCCCGCTCCGCATGGGCCTGTCACAACGTCCCCTCAGGAGCGAGATCTCGCAGAGCTTCAAAAGCGCAGTTCCGTTTGGCCATCTGCCTGCTTTAGCTCTGTTCTAAAGAACACTAAAGATTTGGATCTCCTAAGATCATTGGTCATCAAATCGAAAATTAGAATCTTGGCATATTTTATGACGCCCCGTAGAACATTTTTGATGGCGCCACGCTCTTTGCTGAAGATCTTTACTCCTAATCTCGCACGCGATTAGTTGCGTTTCATTGAATGAGAATCAGTCATTTCAAGTTTACGAAAGAATTATACTCTTCAAATTTCACAGAAGAATTTTTGTGAGAATGACGGCAATTTCTTGTGACTTGACGTCAGATACGAACTTAACGTACCCAGAAAATATTTTAAGATTTAGCTGCCTTGCGCTTTCCTGCATGTGAGCCGAAGGTTTTCAGCATCGTTTGAAAGATTTATTTCTCGAAAGCATGCACATTGATCTGAAAAAACAAGAGTAAATTTAATATCTAACAGTCTACAACATTAGCATTGTGGGTTGGGCATTCACCGATGATTTTATGGCAATCTCTCAGGAAATGACCGAATTCTGAAGTGACGTGAATAAAAACTAGTATAGTTGTGACACTAACTTCAAATTTGTCAAGCATGTAACAGCGTATGTTACTGTCAAACTGAAAGAAAGTACAGTTTGACAGTCTCGTCTTTTTTTAAGTATTCCCCATATGTACGTAAATGTTCGTATATGTATGCTCACTCATACCAATACTCTTATGTGAATGTGTTCAATAATTACAGATTCATTTTGTTCATCATTCACGGTAAAGAATATTGTTCGGGGATGATATTTTGTCTGTTGTCCTTAATTCGCTTAGCATTTTATCTTATCTTTATTCATCATACACTGTGATTTTACCAGTAATAGATGATCAGATGAGACTCAAACCTATTTAAATGCTGAATAGGTGAGAGCATCAAAAACCTTGTTAGGGATATAATTTCCGACTTTGATATCAACAATAATGAAACGGTTCTAAGATTTAGCTTTTCAATTGTTCTGAGGTATAAGTTTGTTTCTATATCTCGTCAAGTAATCATGATCAGCAGCCATAATAATGTAGTTGAACACCATCAAAATCAATGCTGTGTGCAATTCTACAGTGTTTCCAACGAATGAATAAAATCTTTTTCTGTGATTCATGATACGGATATGAAGCTCGTAACAACTTTATTGCAGCTCGAACCACATCATCGAATACAAGTGATTTAAATGAGAGATTTCTGAATGCTGGCCGCCACAGCCCATTTAAATAAGGGATCTCCCCTGACCGGAATGATAACACGCTGAGAGCTTTTCCAGACCGACTCAAAAACTAGCCCATCCATTTATCAGTCGGAGGGACGAGCTCCCGCAGTGTTAGCTTCACGTCGCCCCCTGAATTTCTATGAGTACACCAATACGCACCCCACGCGTCCTGGATAAAACATTGAACTGACTCAATGAACTGCTCTGAAAGCAATGGCGCCGCCGACTTTGCTCTCCGTTCCAATAACTTCGCCAAAATTTCCGAATTGAGCGTATATTGCCGCGACAGGATTTTTCGTGTCACCAATTTGGGAGCCTCGACAAGACGCGATTGCCTTTCCACCACAAGGCTTGCCTGAGACAAATGATGGTTGCACAAAACCCGCGTCATACAGCAATCAAGCTCTGCCAGGTAATAACTGCCTGTTGAAAAATTACCTCATGCAATTATTCTTGTCCGAGAAGGGGGTTTAAAAGGAATTAATTCTTGCTGCTTTATGTTCCATGTTGATCTTTCGCTGGCGCTCAATAGATTGGCCATAGTTGATGCAATCACTTTATTAAAGTCATATTATGTCTTGCCTCTTGAATGAAATTTCAACTTGACAAGAACTATTAGCTTGTCATATATGAGCGAACGTTTTTTTTTTTTTTGGCAGCCAAGTAGCATCGCCTTCTTTAGAAGTGAACGATTAGTTAGCTAAATGTCTGTTACGTGACTGTGTGAACTTCAGATATCTAATTTACCGCCCTAAAAAAGTGTTATAAGTTTGAAATAAACGTAACTTGTGTGGACGCAGGAGTACACCAGTGTAACTTAACGCAAATGAGCAGCCCGTGAAATGGATTTTCTGCAACTGATGGCGCCCGAGCTGTGTGTACTGACTAGGAAGAATCAATACTAAGACGAGTTATTAAAGAGCGGCCAAACAATTAAATGAGCTTCCAAGAAGCCAAGTCTTTTATTTACTTGGCTATGATTAAGTATGAGCTCGTGTGACGTCGCTTAACGGTTTCCAGTGAACGTGACTGATTACTGGAGCTCTGCGCCCAGCGAGGCAGCTCGCCTACTTTCAAAAAAGTTTTTATCGAACCCGGATTTATATTTTGTGTATACTGCTAGTGTTTCTCTCATTCTCGGCCCTCTTTCATGCTGTTCTAAAACTATAATTCTAATCCTCATTTTCATGCTTGTGATCAAACTCGAGGCGAAATTGCTTCATTGGAATCGTTTCATCACAGGAGTTTGTCGTAATCTGATTTTTATCTGTTAATCAAAGCAGTTATCAGATCATGATGCTTTTTTACCGAGTTAAAGATGGGTGTACAAGTTGATAAAATTTTCACTTATCTGTTCATTGCACAATGTTGACTTTTAGGTACACAGGAAAGTCATTTATCTTTATATAAACGAGTATCAGGAATTCGAAGACGAAGAATGCGATTAGAATTTGATGTTTTTGTGATACATTTTCCTTGCGAATAATTGATTTTGCGTTGAAGCTAAAGCGAGCGTAGGTTACTCGACACGACGTAAATGTACACCGAAGTTGAATCTTGTCACGCAAGTAGTCATTCCAGTCAGGTGGGATATGTTTGATAATGGAATTTATCACGGCAATTAGAATTCTTTTCAAAATAATACATCACTTTTTGAAATAAAATTTGGCCAATTATGTTACCAGAATAATTATTGTTCACACTCGTAGGGTTTTAATTACCAGAATTGCCATCACTCGTAGGGTTTTAAGAAAAAGTTACGGCCAACATCATTAAAATGGAAGGTAACCGCGATGCATTGTTCTTAAAGAGAACAATGGGAAGCCTAGGAAAGCTTAGATCCTAGTTGGTAAACATGGCTCACGTACGGAGGCTGAAAATAAATTGCTTGAAATTTAATACCCACAAATTTTAATAAAAATGAAATAAAAATGTTTTATATTGAATAAATTAAAATTAAATGAATTTAAATGTTTAATTAAATAACTTAAAGTTAAATAATTTAAGTTTTCAAATTAGTTGAAGAAATTAATAAAAATTAACCTTTTGAGTTTTCATCTAAAATTCATAGAAGCATCGAATTTAGAACTTTCTTTCGAATGAAATTACGCAGCACATTGAAGGACTTCAATCTTGATAGCCTCTGAAATTTTTGAATTGTCTTGTTTATGCTTTGAGCCACTTGTGCTGGCACGATTTTGGGATCAGGCCAGGAATACAGTTTTCCATAAAGCCATGTCACTTGCTTCCTACTCCCCATTTTAAATTTTAATTTCTCTCTTAGTTCCCAGGGGGACTATGTGAGGGCTCGAGCGAAAGGTTAGGCAGGCTTTCTTTTTTGTTAAAATAGAATGGGTTTTTGTTTTGTTACGGACCATTTTTTTCAGTTCACTGCTGTTCTGTTTTTCAGCACCTACTACTTTCTTCTTCTACTTTTTCTTGTTTCGTGATCTTCTTTCCTAACTTACTGTTTCTATACCCTTTCTGCGTAGATTCCGCGTTTCCTCAATTCCATACTGAATGGTGCCTTCCTCCTTCCTCTCTTTGGATCGCATTTGCTGCTGCGGGTAGGGAGGCTCAAACTAACTAATAATCTAACCTTCTGTTATATCTTGGTGTGAGCCTTGCATGGCATGCGCCACCGGACGTCTTTATTGCCCTGGGGTTCGGATGGGTCCGGAATGCCTAGACCGCAACCGCCGGAAGCTGGCCGGCGAAGTCCTTTATGGTGCCTTGCTTCTGCCACGCTTTACAACTACCGGAAAGTCCTTGTTCGACTTCCGGGCACTGCTAGTTATAAGGAAGGTCTGTAACCGACGGAATCAGTACATTATTAGGAGCCTTGCTGTGCTTTTACTTTCCCTTGCTCCGTAGAAGTTTACGGCTTCTGATACTGTAGCTCCTACATTGGTAGTTTGAAGCTACCGCTGAAAATACATCAAGTTGTGTCGATAGTACGACACTACACCTTCTCTCTAAGTTCGGCAAACAGTCACAATCAGGGTACTAGTCTTTGATGTACGAAATCTTATTTTCAAATTTTACTCGGAAAAAAATGACGCAGTTGACGGTGTGAACCGAGTAAGACTGAGACGACCTATTAGACTGAAACGTGTGTACAACATAGGCATAATTAAACCTTCTTAAGAACCTGTTCACAAGAAGTAAAAGATTTGAACAGCACCCACTCACTTTTATAAACGGGTGTTCAAAGGGCCAGTCGGTATGCGTACCTTCAACCCCCCTGAACATCGACGTGGCAGTAATGGACTTGCGTTACTCTTACGATGATGCTCAGCGGGCTGCGGGCTAAATCCAGTGCAGATAAATTGCTGAAAAGTTCTCGGCTTATAACGAAAACTTAGTTTTCCTTCCAATTTACTCCGACCATCTCCATATTTACTACACTTCAGTGCTCCTTATTGTTAAAGCACGCAAACACGAATATATTTATTTATACATACTGTACATTCGTAAATACATTTACAGATATTCGCTATTTGTACTAAGGTTATATACATATTGATGCAATTTAAAAGATAACGCCGCTCAACAACGTCGATCTTTCTATTAAACCCAAAGTACTGTTTTTATGTCTCCTCGGTTCCTAGAAATAATTTACCGACCAAATCTTAACTCAGTAATTAATCATAAGCGTGCATCAATTATCCAGGCACGTAATGAACTTGAGCGCTCAAGCGCAGGACTGTAACCCTAGGAAAGAAGGGAACCCATCGCAACTCCTGCAGTCCCATCAGTTACCCTCCGAAAACCCGTAAGTAAACTCGAAGAAGGAGTCCTTTCATTGTCCTACTTCCTTATCATTGCTTGCCCAATGCTTCGAGATATTTTACCGACCAGACCACAGGTCTCAGATTGATTATGGGCATCTTTCAACATGCCATGCAAGCAATAAGTTTGGGAACTCTGGGATGCAGGCTTGGAAAGGCACCCGTTGCAACACCGGCACCCCTATCTATGGCCTAGTGAATACCCGTCAAAAAATGTGGACTGTGTTATAGTATGAACATTTGATTTAAATGGATGAAATGTTCAAGTAATGATACATTTAGGTATCAAGGGTGTCATGCAAGCAATATGGGGGTGCTACAGTCTTCGTAGTACAAAATAAAAAAGGGATTCTGCTTTGTGTGCTTAACATCTGCTCACTGCATAGGCACTACCATGCTGCAGATGACAAGACTGTTAACATTCATCTCTCTTAGATGAATTTCTTGTCTTGCGGAGATAACCATCACGCTGTGTTCACTGTGCAACTTGTAATTTATGTTCTATATTATGCTTATTTATATTTTACATTGTACACATTTATATTTTATACTACGTATGTTTACGCTTTTATACTGGACAAATTTATGCCTTATACTGTGCATTTTTGTTTTATACTGGACAAATCACACTTCACCGCAGCAGGCTGTCCTGTTCAATGCTGTCCGGTTTTCAGCACCTTCTACTTTCTTTTACAATTTTTATCTTGTTCCATGAATTTTCTTCTCAACTTATTGTTTCTATGCACCTTGTGCATAAATTCTGCGTTCCCTTAACTCCATTATACATGGTGTCTTGCGCCTTCATCTTCTTGAAGCACCTTTGTTGCGGCTAGGGATGCTCAAGCTAACATCCATTTACTCCAATCTAATCTGATAAATTATGTTTGGATGAGTTTATACGCCGCGCTCTGAAAAAAAAATTTGAGAAAAATGAGTTAAATCATCGTTGCCGGGCAAGAAGTTAATGCCAGCTGCTGCAGTTATTGAATTCAGTTAAGACAGAAATTTTAAAATTACCGAGTTCGCTTTTCATGATCTTTTTTCTTTCTGTCTTAAAAAAAGGACTGTGTATCAACGTTCTGTTCTGGCATTTTTTTTATCTAACCTCTTTGTCTCGGTTGGAATTTTTGGTCCGATTAACCTTCGTTATTGCCTTTCAATAGCATTACTAGGCTCTACGAGCCAAGGTTCTTGAATATCGTTCCTTGGACCTCAATGCAATGATATGGAAGCCACTAGTCTGCTGTTTTGGTTGTTTTAATTTGAGTTGAACAGTATAATTCGCCTTCAAGCCAATGTTGACAATGTTCTCTGTGTGGAAGCAAAAGGTTGAACGCCAGGGAAACGTTCAATAAAACTTTTAAAATGAAATCAATGTGAGTTCCCGAACTGAAAATAAGGTAGGCCTTTTTTTGTTGCAGAAGAATAGGTTTTTTGGCTTTAAGGTGGACCATCTTTTAGTTTTTTCTGTTCACCGCTGTCCTGCTGCTCAGCACCTATTACTTTCTTCTTCTCATTTCCTAAACTTTCTTCTGAACTTATTACTCTTTCTAAGTGTAGGTGATCTTGTGTGGGCACACGCCTTGTGCATAGATTCGCGTTTCCGAAACTCCATACCAAATAGTGCCTTCACCCTTCATTTATTTGAAACACCTTTGCTGTGGTTCAGGAGGCTTAAACTGTCATATATCCTAATCTCATGTTGGGGGGCCTCGCATTTCCGATTCGACTTAATCAGTTAAATCGATGGAAAAAAACCGTCTTTGAGAGACTCAGCCCACCATTCAGCGTCTTAGTCAGAGTTTTTGGGTGGCGCTCGATGCGGCGCTTCTGAACACTCCCTAGCATGATGTTGATGAGCCTTTCGTCTTTATTGACTCGATAAGATAATCCTTCATTGAGCTGCACCCTGTGTTCGCTTTCGTAGTGAATTTTAGAGCACAACGAACTCATTCCAATTAGATCAATGAAGCCTCCTGGCGCATGCATCAACTTCATCGTGCGAACGGACACTCGGCACCGTTTCATATCGTGTCTCACTTGCTGCTCTCACAAACTCTGTTCCATTAAGCCCTTGAGGCTCGAATAGTTTTACCAAAGCGAACTTAATTCCCAGGAAAACCAAACAATTTCGAGGAGGGGAACCGCAACTCCCGCAATTATGACTGCACTTTTCAGCTGGCTTGCAAAAGAGCCAAGCTTTGGCAGCGCATGTAAAATTACGCCACCGTCGATAGACGGAGGCGGAGGCGTTCGAAGCGGAGGCAGCAAGCTCAGCCGTGCAGCTTTGGATTCACCACCCGCCACTGCGCCGCTCGCTTGTAGATATTTTGATTTATCTCTCATGGTTACATTTGTTGAGAGTTTTTAGCGCTGCATTGTTCCTAGGGAAAATCGGCTCCCGTGATAGCCTTTGCGCTTGAAATCCCTTGCTGTGGCAGATTGGATGGTAATAATTGTATTGTACCGCGCCAATTTATCAGGATAAAATATTCTGCCATTCAAAATGCCGATTTATTTGGAACAGGTATTAGGGTATAATTGGCGATGAATGCTTCCAAACCTAAAGCCTCTGAGAAGATTTATTCTGGATGAATTCTGAACGTCGTATTTTATTGCCATGTGTCAACTTGTTGCTAATATTATGTCTATTGCTCCTGGGTTATTTGAGACATGTATTAAGAATAGCTATTTGGCGCGCTATTGTAGCTAGTGAATGCATGCTCGGTCTTAGTGCTACATATAAACAAAAGCTTGCTTCGTTAGTTTTTCTTTCTCAGCGAAGCACAAGTCATGGAGGACGCTTAGTGCAAAACATTGTAGCATGGAATGTAAATAGTTTCAATTAAATTTGATTAAATCAATGTTATGAATTGCTAGCATTGTTATTAAAGCTTCACTCGTCATTTTCATTCGTTTTTTTCGTAAATCTAGACACTAGATAATTTACCTCGGCATTGTTCCATATTCCTAAAAAATGTAACCGTTCTCCAACATTCGGTATCGTCAAACCGCAAACCATATAGAGAAAAATTTTAGCGTCAGGTGAGCGTGCGTCCCCATTGCCTTATTGAATAAGTTTCCTCGAAGCAATCTCTTTCCGTGTCGATCCGAAAAGAAGTTGGTTAGAACCCACCGTTGGCCGCATTTTCCCTGGTCCAGGGCCGGCATTATCCGTTCTGCATTACACAAATCCTGTTATCCAATATTCGATAAATTGTAGACGACAGTTCACGAGCAACTGTCCCCGCAATGTTCCGGGTCATTATTATTCTATTCAGCAGCAGAAGATTAGCATGCTGTCTGGGCTTCAAGTTTTTAATGGGATTCCAGGGAGCGCACCCGCTATTGCCTGAGTTAAGCTCGCTCACTTACATTTATGGCCGAGCAGGAACTCTTATTGCATAATGTATTAAAAGACCTGCGCCCTGCAGTGGGCGCGGCGGTAGTTTAAGTCCTGAGAAGCGAGAGGCTTTGAGCCGCGCTTGTAATCTCCATAAACAGGCTATCCCCGTTACGGTGGGCATCACAGGGACGGCTTTGTGAGCCGCCGGCGCTCCTCATAGGAGGCGCCATCGAGCGAGGGATATGTCGAGCTGACCTCGCCAGCTTTAGAGATACTGGGCACCCGATACGGGCTGCTGAGAGCGTCGTCAAAGCCGTATTTGTGGCAAAAAAGGAGCGTGCACCAACAGTCAATGCACCTCGTTGAATTTTAGACAGTGTGAGGTGTGCCACGAGCTATCAGTCGTATCCAAAGACATCAAGCGTTGAAGTTCTGTCGTATAATGAGGAAGGCAAGACTTGGTTTCCTTTAGAGTACAAATACGAGGATACATGCCTCTTGGAATTGCTGACTTGTTTGAGAGAGAAATTTGTCTTTTTTAATTTTAAATGTTGAGTTGGTTCAAGAAGCCTATAGCTTCGAATAAGCCAATTGCCCTGATCTGTTCATCACCAGTGGTGCAGCGTAGACGAGCTGTCAAGAGTCATAGTGCAGCTGCAGCTTCCAATCATTAATTAGCAGCGAACTATTTATATCACATAAAAAAGGCGAGTTATACAAAACGTGGGTTTTCATTTCTTTGTCTATAAAGGGTCACATACAAAAATATTCCCAAAAATGATTAGATAAGTCGATGGCTACCTCTAACGCTGTTTTCAAGTGAATTCTAAGCTGAGGAAATGTATTTATAATAATAATTTACAAGTTCCTAATAATGATCATCTTGTCATTCAATAAAATTTTTCTCATCAACAAAATCCGCTGACATTGACAAAATTAGCGTCACAGACGTCCAAGTTTTTTCACAAGAACTGTTAAGTCTTCACATGTGAGCCAAAATAAAGCGTTTTCAGTTATCCCCTTCTGGACCGTATCTGTTTTTCATAAGAAGCGCTTCCTGTACAGCTGCGAGGGACTTTTCAAAGGACTTTTGCAGCGTAAGTTCTTTTACATCGACCTGAATTATTTTGGAACCCGTCCCCAAGTTTCAATCTGCCTCCCATCGCACCCTTTTATCGTTGCTAATGCCAGTTGATAAATCGGATTTGTAAGCTCATTACCACGCACTCTTCTCTCGGATCTATTACACGAGTGTGCTCATTGTAAGGCGCCTGTACATTGAAATCCATATTCTCTAGCACGAAGGAAAAATTTTAACTTCAGCTGTGATAAATTGATAAATACAGTAGCAGCAATAATGTTCGAAACAAAAACAATATCGACATAAATCTGCATGTTTCTTTGAAAGCAATGAATGAATTGTAATGAAATTTTCACTAAATGACGATTAGGTCATTATGCATAAATCATGTACAAAGTAACAAGACTCTAATGGAAAGTTTTTTAAAAAAAGTTAGGAAGAATAGAAGTGGAAGATTCAGACCTTGACAAAAGTTAACGAACAACGCTATAAATTTGCTAAAAAAAATTGCGTAATTCATTTTAAAACACTCAATAGAAAATTTCGAAATTAAAGAAGACATTCGTACATCATTCGAGCTAGTTTCAAGCGATATGGCAACTTCAACACGGAAGACTCTTTGCAGAACAAAAGCATATTATGGCCAATCATCAAGAAAAGTCACTTTCAGAAATTGCTGTTATTATACCTAGGTCAAAAAACTTCGTTCATCGTGTAATAATTAGCATGTATAACACAGATAAATGGTTAGAGGCAAGACCAAAAACTGGTAGATATCCAAAATCATCTCAAAGGGGAGATCATACAGTGGTTAGAATGTATGCAAAGGACTGTGTTGAAACTGCTTCATCAAAATCCCGTAAATTTGGTGAAGACACAGGGAATAGCATCTCAAGAAAAGCAGTTTCTCGCAGGTTACAAAATGCATGACTGCATGCCCGGGTTCCAGCTTCAAAGCCTGTCGCTTCAAAGTGAAACCAAAAGGCACGTCTGGAGTTTGCGAGAGAACATGTTGCAATTCATTTCAGTGACGAATCCAAATTTAACCTGTTCGGTTCTGATGGCAACATTTACGTATGCCGCAAACCAAGTGAAAGACTGACTCCTCAATGTGTTAAGAAAACAGTCAAGTTTGGTGGTGGCAGTGTGATGGTGGGAGGAATGGTTTCCTTTGCATGAGTTGGCCCCACCATCCGTGGGCATGGCAAAATCAATGCTGAAATTTACAAACGGCTTCTTCAGCAGCATGGTGTACCGAAATTACGCCTTAGCCCTTGTGAATCACACATTTTCAAGCTGGATTATGCACGTTGCCACAAGGCTAGGAAGATTGTGGCTTTTTTTGAAGAAGGAATTGCCCTGATGAACTGGCCATCCCAGACCCCCAACCTCAACCCTATAGAAAATGTTTGAAAGATTACTGGAGAGGAGTCAGTAAAGAAACGAAAAAAATGATATTTACTGAAAGAGAACGGGAGGGAATAATAGTCGATTTTTGCAAGACATCAATTCGGTCATGTGGTCGACGATGCAGCGAAGTCATTGAAGAAAAGGGGATGTTTACAGAATATTAAATTTTGTTGCCATTTATAACACACAACGATCATTGATAGCTTGATCCCTAACTTTTGTTCAGGTATAGATTCTCCCGTTTCCGTTCATCTTAAATTTTGTATTATGTAATATCTTGTAACTTTGTACATGATTTATGCATTATAAACTTATCTTTTATTTATTGAGAATTTCATCACGATTTATTCATTACTTTCTGTATAATATACTGTTTCAAGTCGGCGTGGGTTCCGTTCCTTATATTATGGCCGCTACTGTAGTTCTTAGTGGCCAATTGCATTCGCACCTGTTTGTGAAAGTCTGCAGCCTCTCATCTCTCCCGTACACGCATTTGGTTTATGCACGGAGATCAAGGCAATTTAGTTTAGAAGTCGACAAAATTTTTGCTCACAATCGCTGATGAGAGATTTTGAGAAAATAATTTTTAAACAATGTAGCTTAGCGAAAGTTTTAAACATTAATACTGCTTAGTAATTTCTCTCTGTGCGGAAAATCAATAATGAACATTAAATCAATGCTGAATATGTACCTCTCAGGGGATTCAGCTATTGGATCTATGGGAATTAACACTCCCAGCGGAAAATGTGAGGTCCCGAGCTAAGATTTAGGTAGGACTTATTTTTGTCGATTAATTTTTTTGTTAAGCACCTTCTTTTTTTGTTTGGTTCACTACTGACATGTTTTTCAGCACATATTACTTTCTTCTTCAACTTTTATCTTGTTTCATGAACTCCTTTCTCAACTAACTGTTTCTATGCCTCTTCTACATAGATTCTACATTCCCTTATCTCCATACTAAATGTTGCCTTCCTCCTTCCTCTCTTCGAAACTTTTTTTTTAAGAAGGCTCAACTAAGATATGATCTGATCTTGTTTCATGTACTTCCTTCTCAACTTACTGTTTCTATGCACCTAGTATATAGATTCCGCGTTCCTTCAAGTCCATACTAAATAGTGCCTTCATCCTTCCTCTCTTCGGAACATCTTTTTTCTGCTAAGGAGGCTTAAAGTAACATCTAATCTAAATATGTAAGAATTGAGAGTCGAGTCACGCTGTAAACAACGATCCACAGTGAAAACGTGAGTTCTGTTTGTTAATTTTAGATCAGTAAATGTGCCTTGGAAGCCAAGGAGCTTAGCAATTCAAAAATACGTCTATCTTCAGTCAATCAGAAAAAGTTTTCGGCAGCACATAAAACAAAGGATATTGTGCTAGCAACAAATAACATAAGTTGGTTTAACACCTACCCAAACCACAACAGAAGTGAAGTATCGTAGCTACTCATGGACACTTTCCAGAATCTTTAGTTTGTCTTCTGGGTCATGTTCTTTCGGGCATTTAACTGTTGACAGTACTCATGCTTAACGTGTCTCTGAGGCTGTTTTTATAAAAATCATTATAATAAGCATTCTTTTAGTTTTAAGTCCTGTCTCAAAATCCTGTGTTTATAACAGTGTTTAATTTTGCTTTGCGTTTAAATTGCACTACAAATTATGCAGGTTCCGAGTGTTATTCTGCACATCGTTTGAGATCCTGTGGAGTTGTGTGCACAGGCAATACACAGTCCATCCTTGACTGTCACTTGATGTGTATGCCAGCCTGAGTGGCATTCAGCACTCGTTTACCGGAGACTCGTGCAATTCAGAAACGTTGCGTTAGAGGCCTTCACATACGGGCAATGAATTTTACTTCCCCAGGCACGAGCAATTAGTTGAACAATTTCTCGTATGATTTTGATTGCTGATTTAGAAGAGCTGTGCTCAAAGAATCTTTGCATGCCTGTTCGTTTTCTTTCCAACAAGCTTACAATGAATCAATCAGCATTTTTTACACCAGTTTTCACGTTAGTTATTTCAGGCTGGCAATAACTGCATTTTCATTTACTTGCATAGCTCTGTGGTCTGTCACTGCTGCAAGAACGTGGTCACTTTACATTTTGAGTCTACTCATATTTTTCTCTTCTTGCATTTCGTAACAGGCTGTGAGTTCAAATTATATTTGATCTCATGTTCATTCCATTACATAACTTACCTGTCATATGACAATGGATGTAAATGACAACGTATTCTCAGTCTTCAGCTAAGAGAGTTCTGTTTCCATGAGAGCGAGGGTACGCGAGCAGACGCAGCGCTGATCTGCATGCCGGTGCTGGATCTGTAGCTGCGTAGGTCGTCGCTGCATGCTGCTCTATACTGAGCTGCATTTGTACCTTGAACTACCTTTTGCAAGGGGGATGCGGCCAGCGGGACATAAAGAGGAGAGGAGGATCGGAGTCCATCCACCCTCTTGTGTGCATGTTCTGGGCTTCGTTACGTGGCAGATTCAGAAAAATTCCTATGTGCTCCCTGCTGCTGTATTCAAAATATTCGCATTTTCGAATGCATCTCGAAAACTATGCGAGGTTCTGTTCTGCAGAATTCTGTAATATTCTCATCACGTTGGCCAGTTTCCATTTCTCGAGCTCCAAGTTTTCTGCGGTTATATCACTGACGGAGAAACGAATATTCGAAGGGGAACGACGTGCAGGAGTTCAGAAGTCGCATTCACATGCCCTGGTGACACCTCGGCAGAGATCAGTCTACATCACCAGAAAAAAGTTATGCTTTGCGTAAAACTGGGAAGGGTGCGCGCTCTCGAAGCCGCTGGAACATGTCATATTTCGACCCAGCTCAAAAGCTCAAAATAACCTCGAATTTCTCGGCCGAATTCTAAGGCAATTTACCTCAATTGACAACGGCTCTAAGAAAATCTTGGCTCCCGTTTACGTGTGTGGGTGTGCTGGAGCCGAGTTTTGGAATCATGCATCTAGGCTTTGCAGTCTGGCGATAATTTAATGATGGAAACTCAGCCAAGCTCGTAGGGAGAGATGCTCCCAGCGGGCTGTTAGAGAGATGAGCTCGCCGACACCAGCTCCGGCGCCGAGTGAGGGGAGCAAAGCGGGCACGTCGTCCCGACGCTCGGCCAAGATTTCATTAAGATTGTACATTATCTTCTGGTAATGTTCGTCAAAATACCTCGTTATTCGATATTGCTATCCTCAACTTTGGGGCTTCCATACAGGAAAGGTTCATGCCTTTGTAGAAGTTCAGGTAATACGTTGCTAACCATTTCGTAATTTAATTTTTCAACTGTTACGAAGCGATGCGTTTATTCTTTAGCGAATATTTCTCCGTGAAAACAATGTTCATGCAGGTTTCGAAATAGATAACGTGATTTAACTTGAGAAATATTTTTTTTTAGTAAATTGCCATTCATATCGAAAACAGATTCATGATCCAGGAATGCATCTCTTAAATGCATCCAAATCTTAAGCATTAGACATTTCAGAAAGCACGCGTTCAAAATACTTAGCGCTGCATAAATGTAAGGGACGTTCAGAGAAGTGTGGAGCGCGGAGGGCAGTTGAGAGATGAGCCGCTGCACATCCCACACAGGTGCCGGCACCTCGCGCCGTGCAGCACATCAACTGCCGTGATTCGCACGTCATCTAAGAAAATTAAGGTCCCTCCAAATATTCCGGAGCAGCGCTGCTCAAAGATGAGGGACCCTGAATCTCTTTGACGCACAGCCAAAAATGTTGAAGTGAAAAGACTGCGCTGTAACGCACATCTTCACATCTGTCTGTCGCTACTTTGCTCTCTGCTCGCTAATTTATCGTTTTGATTAAAGACTTCATTCGAACTAAAAAATGTGGTTCAGGAGAAAGTAGTCCCTTTTTGATTCGTTTGATGTGATTGCGCTCTGTGCGTATTTCATTAACCTCTAATTCGTTGAAATGCCTCGAGTTTCGAAAGAAGATCAATCTTTCATTTCCCGAATTAGGGACCCGTTCCATGATGAGCAAATTAGAAATCGTCAGTTGAAATTAAATTTTATGGTTCGTCAAAGGCACACCAATTAATTTCATCATGATCGGTCAGCATAGACTGGAATCAGCCCAGGGAGTTAAACTGAAATATTATTACCTCTAAATTCATCAATCGAGAACGTCTTCGAACACTTGCATTGATGAGTTATTCTAAAATAACGTCAAATGCATCTTAACCAGACGAAAGCATTCAGTGTAGTCATCAGGGTTGCTTTCTCCTGCTGGAAATGAAAAACGCAATTAAAACTCTAGAACTGTGCGCCCTGCTGAGGGACTTGGCTGCAGAACAAAGCGTTAAGTGAGTCAACTTAGCATCGAGCTCCGAACAGCGTCCTCGCGTCAATACTCCCAAATGAATACGACCTTCTCGCCTGAAATGTGACCTCCATCTTGCCTATAAATCACACCTCAAGCAATCGAGATCCCCTCTTCCGTCCTTCCTTGCTCCTCTCCCTCCCTGCAAATGCTGCCACGCAGAATGTGAGCTTTTGTACCGTATTCGGATTTGCAAGGAGAGTCGCAGGTTTTGCTCAGGTCACATTTCGGGGTAAATTACGCCACTTAGCTTGACTAATATGTATGTGCGACGCGTAGAAATTACGTTCACAGTGAGGTATTGCTGATGTGTTCGCAGGTTTTTTTTTATCTTGCCAGCTTTGACTGACGACTACAGCACCCGGTGTTATATTTTTCTCCATTTGCAACTGTCAACTATAGTTGATTTCAATTTTTAAATGTCACATTGATTGGCTGTGACTTTCGACCTTAGTTCCATTATTTCAATAGAGTTAATGACGATGTTCAGCAACCACAGTGCAATGTTTCACATAACTTTTTTATTCATTTCTTCAAATGTTAGAAATTTTGCTCAAAAGAGTGACGGTTTGCGTTTACAAGCAATCAAGAGATGCAACTGACAGGTTCTGATTGCTGTAGCAGACAGGAATATCCTTGGTTCGATGCCGTTTGTGAGATTTAAGTGAGGAATGCATTATGAAAATTAGTTGGATCAGGCAACACGTGCAACGTCGTGCATGTAGATCATGGCAGGATTTTCTTTTACATATTCCTACGCTGTTCCTCTCACAGCACAGATGAACTCGAAATCTTTCGAGCTTTTCTAATGTTTTCTTTCTTTTCTTTCTTAACATGTTGATTGCGATGGGCTAAACTGAAATTCAACTTGCTGCTTAAATTTAAAGTCGGTTGTAGTAAGAAATCTTTAAAACAGCAAACATAAACTGGATCGTGCGTTTGTTTAGTTTTGATTAAGTATTTATGAGAATTGAGTTTGTGAACACTGGTCGGTCTGCATCATTATGAAAATCCACTCCGTGACCACCGGCGGCTCACGTCGCGGTTAGAGTGTTAATTTTGAAGTGCGACGGATAATGAATACCTCTGTGTGAAAGCTTCCAATAACTGTACGTTGTTAACAGCCAAGTGCCCTCGAAAAATTTTTCGTACGCATAAAATTGGTCGTGCATTCTTTCCAAATTTTTTTAAAGGAAAAATCACACAGCGGATCGTTAAAGTTTGTATTATCTCGTAGTCAACGTGATGCTGCGTAGTAATATGAATGGGAAAGGGAATTTTAGAGTGAGATTTATTTTGAAATTTACGAACTAAATTATACATTATAGCGGCACAAAACAAAACTAATCACAAAAAAAATACCCTGAGAGTTAGGCAGGCTTTCTTTTCGTTGAAATAAAATGGTATTTGTATTGTTAAAGAAAGTCTTTTTTTGGTTCACTGCTGTCCTATTTTTAGGCACCTCTGACTTTATCCTTCAAATTTTATCTTGTTTCCTGATATTCTTTCTCAAATTACTGTTTTTATGCGCACGCGATCCTGTGCGGGAACACTCTTTGCGCATGCATTCCGCGTTCCCTAAATTCCATACTAAATAGTGCCTTCATCCTTCCTCCCCTTGAACATCTTCGTTATGGTAAGAGAAGCTGAAAATAACTTATCAATCACAAGCAACACTCACTTCACTTATTACAACAAACCTCAATCTCTTCCCCTCACCGCCCTACCAAGACCGCTGAAGTGCAACAAGAATAGGATGTGCAGCAACGAATGAATTCGATTAGATCCACGAATTAGTCGTCAGCAAATTGCCGTACAGTCAAACCTCGACAAACGATTGCTTTAGCAAACGAATTTTTCAACATACGACGTAAAATTCGAACAAATTTTCGGCTTTACACCTGATGAAAATCCAGTATGCGACGTCGAAGTTTCGTGGTTAAGCGCGCTATGCGTCAACACTCACGACGGGGCTGTTAACTTCAGTTGTGCTTCGCTCCGTAAACATCTCTGACTATAGGCCCTTACTTGGTGATAGTGTTATTTTTTCAATATTTTTCATTATTCTAATATCATGGGTCCTAAGAAGGCTGGTGTGAGTGGTGGTAGAAGTGGTGAAAAAAGGAAAAAGATGATGCTTTTATTTGAATTAAAGGAAGAAATCATCATAGAAAACCATGAACGTGGTGTGTGTGGGCGATCTGGTTTAGCAATATGGCTCCAACATGTCTACGATCTCAACGATTATAAAGCAAAAGGCAAATAGGTTTTTAGGCTGTGAAACGAATTAAATGGTTGTACATGTATTCCTATGGGAATAATTGATCCAACATTCGAATAATTCAACACACGACGTAGGTCCCAGAACGAATTAAATTCGTATGTCGAGGTATTAGTGTATTTTAATATTCTGTGTGGCGTGAGACCGAATCCAATTCTAGCATAGTATGACTTCTTTTCTTGTCAGCTTAGTCCTCACGATTTTATGCATAGGGCAAGAACTAATCTGACTCCATAATTTAGCAGGCTAGTAATGAGTTGAGCAGTTCCTGACCATGTGATTATGTTTTTCTGAAGGAGAGAGTGAGACCAAATCCTGAAATTTTACATCTTAGTGTGTTGAAAAACGAAGCTTCAGACGAATACAATCAATGCAAGAGTTTAGTCGACGCTGAGGTGTGACTATAGCAGCGCGCCGACTGCACTTTACACTCATGTGTTTATTTTTTCTTGGCCGCAAGTTTTATGCAAGGACGAGTTAGTGAAGAGAAAATCACTCTCCAGTTTCTTCTACTCCTCTGCTCTGCCGATAGCAAAGACATGGAAAAGCGACAATGATATTACCAACATATGTTCTTGAATATATATTTGGATTTGTTACATCATTTATACCCATGGAATAGTATGAAAATATTTAAATGATGGAAATGGTAAAAATTAACGGTAATATTGATATAACTTCAAAAAATATATATCTGAACACCTCTTCTATCTTTATTTCTCACGAGTTCACCGTGTTATCAGATAGATGAAACCCGCACAATTCTTCATTGAGGTTTATCGCTCTGCCCTGCAGTAATGATCTTAAAGTAAAGACCTCTGATTTGTGGAGCTGTTGATTGATTTTGTGTGATGGCGTGGAGGAGTGAAAAGTTTCAGTTGTGTCAGAGTGCTGCCAGTAATAACTGAATATTTCATATTGTGCGAATATTAAATTCGTACTCTGTCCATCACTGTCGTAAAATGGCGCGCTGTTCCGTAATCAAGTTATTCATCGCGTCAATCATCGTCAATTAAACGAGATCTAATGCTGAAAAGTTATCTAATCTTAAAACTGACCAGCATTTCATACTTCCTTATTGTCGTGATAGAGCGATGTCTTCATTTATGTTCAGTAGTTAACGCATTTAGTCCCATGGCAGCGTTGCAAGGCGAACGAGCGTTTCTTTAACGTTACAATACGCAACTCTAAAATTCATTTATCCGCGTGTGTCGTGCTTTCATCAGCACTGGAGTTGTGTTCCCGAACACGACATGAAGCAGCCGCTGACGACCTCTAAGCCGCTTTCACAGACTCTCGCAAATCCTGGCAAAAAAGTTTTTAGAAAAGATCACCACTGTTTATTTAGCCATTTCTCCGTTATTGTCCCGTTGGGGAATAAATATAGTACAGCGAGTTCAAATGAAGTATTATTTTTTCCCTTTGTACCTTCAAGCAATATACGTTTGATGTAACTTTTCCAGTTCATTTAGAGTGGCTCACTCGGTGTGTGAGTGGTGTAAATATCTCTCAGAAAATTTTACATATGTTGTAAGAACTGTCCCCTCGTAATTTTTTCTTAACTCCTGAGAGCCTTCTTGCTCTTGCTCATTTCTGAAAGTGCTCTGGCTTCTCACTTTTCTACACCGCCTTTGCCCTGTTTTCATTGATGGTAGTTGGCCTTGGCAGAACGTTTTATTTAATTGAAAGGATCAATTTTTCCTCGCGTGTTTTATTAAAGACAAGATGCCTCGCCGCCTTTCTTTGAAGTGTATCATGTACGGTCTTTTGTTCCATGTAAATCTCCCATTGTGCAGCGATCGTTCCGTTTTAAGTGGGAAAAATTGTCTAAACTTTTCTGATGCAATTTTTTGCGAGCTTTTCACCGAGATAAAGTGCGCCTCTGCTACATAGAAACTTATTAAAAAAAACAAAAAAAACGTACTTCTAAGGGAAAATTTTCGATCCATGGTTCCCAGTTTCACACACGGTTCATTTCCATTCTTCACGCACAGCTCCAAATTAAGCCGTCAAACTGAGTTCGTGTTTCGCTTCACAGATTTGGTGCCCACTCATGTTTCGTTCCCTCGTCAAACAGAGCTCGTGTTTTGCTCCCAGTTTTAGTTACCGACCAGTTCTCTTCTTGTAGGCAGAGCTCACGTTTCACTGGCCAGCCTTGCACCAAGTCGGGCACATCAACACGCTCCTCTTTGCATACCTTCACACACCGAGATTATCTGGCAGGGCTCTCGTCTTTTGCACGATCCCTTGAATTTCAGAGATAAATGACTACCTTAGCGGAGTTGAGCTCGCTCCATCTCTTGGTTATGGGGGAATGTGTGTCTTGAAAAATGTAATTTCCGTAATTGATGCTGAATAAGTAACGTGGAGTAGAACTCGGGCACTCGTTTCGGTGAAAGTTACGTTGAAATGAAATTTTGATGTTGAGGTAGCAACTCCAAAGTACTGGGAATTAGATCGAATTCAAAAAGTAATTCGTAAACTGTTGGTTGAGCATTCAATTAAATATTTTGAAAATCCAATTGCGAGTTGAGTAAAATTCAACCTAGGAGGCATATGGCAAAAGTTATGGATTTTCAAACTGTGATGAATCGAAGCTTAATGTTCCATTGTTGCACTCGCGAGCACGTACTTGATGAATTTCAGCCGTTGAAGACAGCTCAGCTCGCTTGCATTCATTTAGAGCTCGAGGTAATGGGCTTTCGGTCCCTGAAAGCTCTTGCCCAATACGATCCAAACGCTCGTTAATTCATGAGGCTGGAGTACCTCAGGTCAGATCACACGATCTGTCACAGGTTGCAATTGCCCAACAGACGTCTCGAAATGGGAGCCTTCATAACCAAGTGAATGCGCAAACAACCTCCTTCCGCCCTCCCCGCGCTTCATCTCCCCGCTTGAAGCCTGCAACTTGAATTTCCTCCTACCCCAGCCGCGGCTCAGCGTGCAGACACGTGCCGTCCGCTGGCTGTGTGAGCCTTCCATTGCGCATGCATCATTAGTTGGGATGAACCTTCCAAGCCTCAATAAAAGTGCGCGCAAGAGAGGAAGGAGGCAAGCAACTTTTAGTGTGGAGTTCAGGGAATGGGGAATTTATGCACGTAGTGTTTCCAAATCCTGCGCATAGGAACATTAAGATTAAAAAGGGTTAACGAAATAAGTGTGACTTGAGGAAGAGATTGAGTGGATGCTGAAAAAAGAATAGAGGTGAACAAAAAATATTAGTCCGTGACAGAACAAAAAAAGTTCATTTCAAGGTTAGGACGGTCTACCAAACCATCGGGTCGGGACCTCGCATCTTCCCCAATCAGAGTTAATTACCATTGACACTATAGTGGTATCTCTCTCGGAGGAGAATTGCACATACCGGTATGTCTATGCCCGAGTTCCGTTTCTGTGTTCTGACGGCGGTCCCCCAAAATGTCAAACTTTCTGTAGTGTAACCTTTCGTCTAATGACGGTAACTCCAGGGCCAAGTGGGCTGGTGCTTCCAATTTAAAGCAAATAGCAAAATTTTGAAGTAATTTCACTGGTTGCGAAATATTTTGAAATAAGTAACGAAATTAGAGCAATTAATAACATTCATGAAATTATTTTTTAAACATTGCACCAGCCTTGCAACTGTAACTGTGACTTCACCACGTTTGAGCCACATGCTACGTGCAGCACATTTCATAACTTCTCCATGCAACTGGAGTAGGTTTTTCAGACTTTCAATCGATTACTGATAAGCTTGAGCAAAAACTTGATTGATGATTTTCAAATGTAAAAACTTATATTTTGGTATCGAACTTTTTTCTCACAAAACATTCATTTTAATTCTCTACTTATTAATCAACTTATCTATTTATTTTGTTTGGAGTCCGTTTTTTAAGAAACATCTTCTTTGATTTGATTCGAAGGCTGCTTAATGACCGTATTTAAGGAAACCTAGTTTCTTTAACAATAGTATTTTAGGTGTTTTTCTAGTTTAAAATGGAGAAGTAGGCGCTTGCTTAAGTAGGAAAAAAATTTGCCAGATAAATTTTACTTATAGTTTAGAGTACCGACAATTTTTATCCCTGAAAACTTTTCCTCAAAGGAATCAAGTTTAGGAACAC
>JACJUY010000823.1:123555-140725 GCA_014220935.1 Platorchestia sp. MABIK
TCAAGAGAAGAAAACTATTGTGTCTAGGTGGCCCATGGGGAATATGTGAAGTCCTGAGCTGAAGATATGGCAGCTCTTCCCATTTCTGAAATGGAAATGGATTTTTTTTACAGAGCATTTTTTGGCCATCTGTTGTTCTTTTTTTCAGCTGCTTTACCATCTCGCCAATTTTTTTCTTGTCTCATAAACTTCACCTCACTGTTCGTTGTACTGCATGCGCGCAGATTCTCTGTTCCTGTAAATCCATACTAAACCGAAATTTCCTCTTGCCTTTCTCGGAAACGCTTTGTTGCGATTAGGAACCTTAAACTAACTCAAATCTAATGTATAATATACTTCACCAGCTGTAGCAATTCACTGTTTTACAATATTTCATGAATATTCCTTAATTAATTAAGAAAAGATTTAGAATTAAAGTAAATTAATAAACTTAAGAAAGTATCTAAGGTCGTTTTGAATAAAGAAAATTGATTTGAGACAATCGCATGAAAATGCTCGTTTAGCAATCGTTATCAAGGAAAATTTAGAGACAATATGTATTCACCTCTTACCTCCTTTTGCATCTTTCCGTTGACCTGCTTCGAGGAAATTCCGCTACTCGACTCCGCTGAATTTCTCCACTTGTTGTGTACTTCAACAGCATCTCTGAACACTTCGTTCTGGGATTCCAATTAACAGGCAAGTATGCAAAACCCCTTTAAATGATTTGTTTCTCAGATCAGTACCAATACTCCGATGTTATTACTTTGAGGAAGTTTTAAAAATTACTACTTGTGAAGGTCAATAAGTTCAATGGCTTCAAGGGAACAGAAACCTTATTCTTAATTATGCAATTTCAGTTAATCTACAGCACTTGTGCTAAATGGATACTAGATTAAGTGAGTAATAAATTTACGCCATTGGGCGGAAAGTGCTTAAGATTACTATATCAGTTTACGATTCCTGCGAAAATTGCACGTTGCGGAAGAGTCTTATGATTAGTTACATTTCAAGTAATTTGCCTGTTTATTTGCTTCATCCGATAGTGGAGAAACAGTTTTGTCAACATGTAGCTTCATAAAAATATAAATAATATTATCCATGGTTTGTCGTTGCCTCCTACGAGCATTCCTCACGAATGTTGGCAGACACCGATTTCCACGCCTGAATTCCAATGAACTGGAAACTGTATTGAGATCAGATTTTTTTACAATATGAGAGTGTGAATTTATATACGTTCTTAGTATAATGATTGCGCAAATATTTAAGATTTTCTGGTAAACATTTGAAGTTATAAGTATTGTATACATAGAATTACACGGGTAAAATTAGAATAAATTGTTGATTATATTAAGAGCATCATTGATTGCAAGAAAATGCATAACGAATTCGTTGCACGTTTCACTAGAGGGCTTCAGAGTTTTTGCTGGTAAACTAAGAAAGATTTGTTCTGGCCTGCTGCAGCATTAATGCTAATAAAGAAATCACGAGTTTGATTAGTTCCCATGATATGCGCGCTGATGGTCGGCGTTTTTCTCAGCACCCTTATTGAAGTTAGTAAGCTCACTCAGTTGCAGACCCGTTAGGTGACGACCGAGGCTGGTGTATGGCTGCACAAAACTACGCCGCCCCATGCAACACATTTTTGCTACATGAAAAAACTGTAGGGAAGAGGACGCTTCTGCGCTGCGGCGGTCCTGCCAGTCACAACTATGATGCACTGATGGTTTGCAGCTTGCCAAACCAAGTAGATGATTTTCACCATGGCACCACCCCAGAATTAGTGTTTTATGCTGTTGAGATTTTTTTTATCGGTATACTTGAGTTTACAAATGTGTAAGTGTTCTCTCCATTAATATTTTAATATATTTGTTTTCTTTTCAAGAGAAAATTTTTCGATCCTCATATACGGTGCTCTCTCGACAGTGCAGCGCATACCGTACACTCGATCTTTAGTAGCAATGTTCGCTTCATTTCTATTCTAATTAAAGTTTTTTCTAAGTTGCTGCCACACTTCTTGAGCTGCTGTTGTAGCAAGACACTGTGTTTTCAATTATTTATTAACTTCTACTGAATTATATTAAATTTCCTCAAAATTATAGCATAAATTACAAAATTTCCTTGAAAACTTCAAAGCGTTTTCTCAAGAGATGAGAAAAGTTTTTCGGAATTAAGAAAGAAGATTAACCTAATTAGCAATTCAATAATTTTTAAATTAACAGACAATTTTCAAAACGCATCAAACGTCTCGTACCTCCGAAGATATTCTCCTCCTTCAGC
Organism: Platorchestia sp. MABIK; assembly: GCA_014220935.1. Taxonomy (NCBI): domain Eukaryota; kingdom Metazoa; phylum Arthropoda; class Malacostraca; order Amphipoda; family Talitridae; genus Platorchestia; species Platorchestia sp. MABIK. The sequence goes on from JACJUY010000823.1 coordinate 125,815, forward strand.
AAGACAATGAAACACTACCACACTTATTTGAAACAAATTGCACACGTTTGTTCAACAGACCGAAACTGTAAAATAGATTATGTCAGTGTTTTTATAATACAATTTACATTTCGTGCGTAAGCGTTTAGAAAATGTAGAAATTTAGTTAATTACATCATTTCTGTTCTAGAATAGACATTGAAATGGAACATTTCTAGCACATGTTAGCGCCTTAAATTTCCACGTAAATGTCACAGTGGTTTATGAGAAATTATTGTCTAGAGCCTATGTCGAAGCCAAAGAAATTTACTAACATATCTCGCTATTAAAATTTAAAATCAACTCCATTAGCGAAGCGAGACCAACTCATGAAATTTTTATAACGCTTGGCACACAAGTTATGTACACATAAAACTCTCAATTTTTCTTCTATTCTGTGTAAACACACGATACTCACGTTTGCATTCTGAAGCTGCGGGATCGTAACAAAGTGAATTATTTATGCATTCCTTAGCTAATGCTCTTATTGGAAAATTCTGAACATCGTAAATTTAATTTCCAATTTCATGGCGCTCTGCACCCACTGAATTAAATTACAATACGCAAGCTATTTTTCGATTCAGCCAACAGGTTCATGCCCGAGAGAAAGAATGAAAACTCAACGCGTAGTGGAGTGCTTTCTGTCAAGTTCTTGCAGCAACCGTTCCAGTGATATATAGTCGACAGGCAGCCCCGGGTAAATTTGTTTACTCCAAATCAGCTAAAAACACAGGAGTGCGTTTCACGCCTCTACGAGTGCCATCCTAACAAGGATTTGTTTTACGAGTAGAGGTGTTTGGAGGAGGCTGTCTGTTTTGCTGTTTTATTGCAAAGGCCGGCTGCGATGGTTATGCCGCGCCTCGGGAAAGATGTAAGCGGCTCCAATGATTATGAGACAGTTGAGATCAGCACCGTTGTCTCAGGCGAAGGAATTCGTGGCACTGCTGGAGAAAAGTGGGCAGTCGAGAGGCCAAGCAAGCGGCGACTGTCAGATGCTTCTGTCGTAACTAAATTCGCTGGTGAGCTTTGATGTTCGTTCGGCGCTAGGAAGAAGACGAGTGGAGTACTTTGAAGTTCGTTCTGCTCTGAGAGAGAACAAAACTGCCGTGTTTTGAATATCTTGCACACCGAAAAATGCGCTTTTGCCTTTGTAGGAGCTGGGTTTGCTGTTATTTACGCGAGGGAAATGTTCAATTTTCTAATACTTGGAAATACAACAGCAACAACGGGTAGCTTTTTGGAGCTTTGTTATGACTGTGAAAATACGATCGACAGTTTTTCATAGCTATCAAATGAAGGAAAGTTGCGCTCGTTTAATGAATGGCAGAGACTTATTTTGTTCAATTTTATTTCAGACCGCTCTATGAAAGATCGACAAAATTATTTTCCAGCATATTTGCTAACTGCTATAAAAAGAGGCTCATAAGTAACTCTTCATTTTTTAAAAATTGATAATAAAAACTATGAAGGATTTAGCGTTTGAGAAAATTTAGTACGACACAGGAGAGTTTAGAATTCCATTCATGTGTTACGCATAGAATCTTATGTTATGTAGATGGCCACCATTATTGCTCAAACAAGCATGTGCTCTTTTGATGTTGCTATAAATAACTTACCCAAGAAATCTGCATTCGAACTGTTTGAGTCTTAAAAATACTGCGTTTTAATTCTTGAAAGATGTCCTGTATTTGTTGGAAATTCTTTCCTCAAAATATCTCCAAACGAAGGAATTACAAGCAAATAAATCTAGATATCGAAGTGGTCACGACACGTTGCGGAACCGTTAAATTAATTAGCGTGGAAAACTATTTCCAGCCCAGTCATTGACTCTCCCGTGGTATGACCGGAGGATTGTTCGTAAAATAGAAACAACTCGTCACTAAATTTCAAATTTTACCTATGATTTCAACTTAAAATGAACTCTCTGTGCTTAATAGTTTCCTTGGTATTTGCATATTTTCAAGAAAGAAGGAGTTACTTCAGTGACACTCGAAATTTTTCACGCAGAAAAGCCTAAAATTACCGTGGTCTGCTATGTTCAATCGACAACAGTGAAATGCCAAGTTATCATGAAATTATCTGAAATCCCAGCAAACACGACAGAAGTACTGAAATTCATTGATTCCCATATCGTAAAGATAGCAATAAGCGATAGTCTTAGTTTTCTTTCAGTTCTAATGAGAGAGCGTTGAGCAACACTTCAAGATGTAAATTTTATTCTCATCATTAAATTACGTTGCTAATTTTTCTCCACCCTCTCTGGAGGACACAGCTATTGTATCAATGGGAATTGACGGTCCTAGGGAGAATATGTGAGAGCCTGAGCTGAAGGCTAAGCAGGCCTTTCTTATTTTGAATTAAGATGCGTTTTTTGTTTCACTATAAGCCATTATTCTTCAGTTCACTGCTGCCTTGTTTTTCAGCATCTTCTACATTCTTCTTCAACTTGCATGTCTTTTCTCAAAAACTTATTTTTTATTATACATGAGGCTAGAAATTTTCTCGGTTCGTTAGGCTACAAACAACTCTGGCGCCAACAGAGTGTTAAATGCTGCCCAATTTAAATTAGAAAGCTCTAATTTTCATGTCTATGCTCCTCAGGGAGATACAACTAGTATATCTATGGGAATTAGAGCTCTCATGGGAAAAATATGAGTTCCCGAGCTGAAGGTTCAATAGGTATTTTTTTGTTGAATTAAAAAAGTTTTTTTTTACTCTAGCATTTTTACCCTCTATTACTTTCTTCCTTACTTCTCATCTCATTTCATTAACTTCTTTCATCCTTGCTGTTTCCCCTCAGGGGAATAGAACTACTATGTCTATTTGAATTAGCGCTCTAAGGAGGAAAGTGTGAAGTCCCGAGCATCGAATTAGGTAGGCTTACATTTTTGTTGAAATCAAATATATTTATTGTTTTGGTAAACACCACCTTTTTTCGGTTTATTGCTGTCCTCTTTTTTAGCACCTCTAACTTTTTTCTTGCCCTTTATCATGTTTCACAACTTTCCTTCTTAACTTACTGTTTTTATGCTCATATGATCTGGCGTGGGAACACACCTTGTGCTTTAATTCTGCGTTCTTTAAACTCAATACTAAATGGTGCCTTCATCCTTTCTCTCTTTGTAACGCCTTTGTTGCGGTTAGGGAGGCTTAAATAAACTTATCTAATCAAATCTAATCTAATCCTTCCTGTTTTTATAAGCAGGGAGTAGGAATTTCCTTGTGTTTAGATTCATAATTCTCTTAATTCGATTTTGAAGGCTGCCTCCCTCCTTCCTTTCTTGCGACCTCCTTTGTAGAGGTCAGGGAGGCTTAATCTACAATGAATCATTTTGTTGAACACTGTAGATATTCATTTAGGGGCAAGTAAGCCTCCTTAGACTAAGCTTCTTTTTATCATCTATGCGATATTCTCCAATCTGACTAATGTATTCAGCGCTGCTGGCCTTACATTTAATGCTGCCCATTACTCGAACCTTTGTACCAAGCGTATCCGTCACATCACTCTTATGTTCCTAATGGCAGATATTCATCTGAGTCGCGCAAGAGGGCTTCTGTGCAATTTATGCCACGTGGACGCAGAATTTCGCCTGCCTTCTGCAGCGTCCCTCGGGTGTGTGCACAGAGGGATAGTTAAGTGTTTCTGCGCCATACATCCGAGGGATATCGCACAAAATGGACACAGTTCCGCTCCACGTGAAATTGGAGCATAAGTCATCTCACTCGCTTCAGCCGAGTCTGTCATGTGGAAGAGACGTTAGGTAATATTTCGCGAGAGACGAGTATAATCTCTTGCGACGAATTAAAGAATTGCATCATGCATAGGTGAAATTGGTGAAGAATTCAGTTACTGTGTAGGTGGTCATAAACTTCTTCAGTGACAGCCTTCTTATAACATGCAGCGAGTCAACAACACTGGGCTTCAAATTTACTGAAATGGTCCAGCTTCCTCAAGTTATCACAGCTGTTTTTTTGAGGAGCATGTGAAACTTCATTTGATTTGTAATAATCCTAACTCTGTCTGCAGTCCAGTTTTTACTTAACGTAATTTTCATGTTCTCACCTGCTTGAATAGCTCAATTGTTACCAACTCTGCTGTCTCCTAGTCAATTAAATTTTCATGACTCCTCAATTTACTTTTTTTAATAAGATACGATAAAGCCACAGCACTCAAAAATTATTTCAGTTAACGCTTGCCTTACTTTGCAGGGATATTTCTTTTCCTCATTAAGTGTCGTTTCAAAATTTGTTTCCAAAAATATTTCGCTGGAATTTCTTACACAAATGAAGTGCAATAGTAAATGCATCGCTCTGGAAGGTGTTGTGTTTGATAAAGCTAAAAATTCATCCTTTTCTACTTCTGCTTTTAGAAATATTTACTGAGGCAGAATATGAGAACTAATTCAAGCTCGGAAATTTCGTGGAAATTCTATTGCTTGATGAAAAATACGCACAATGCGAAAGCCAGAAATTTTATCATGAAAACATAAATCACAGACAACTAAATTTTTCTAAAGCATAAGCTAATCATGCATCCTTTTCAACTTCTGCGTTTCGAAAAATTTAGATATCTTCGATTTCTTTTTTTTTTGCAATAAAATTTCTGGCTTCTGTATTGTACATAGTCTTCATTAAATAATAGAATTTCCACGAAATTTTCGCACTTGAATCAATTCTCATATTCTGCCTCAGTAAATTCTCATAAATTCTCAATGAAATTTATGGGAAACTGCACCACATTCAGAGTCCAAAGCTAATAAAACCTGAATTCTTTAACTCGACATGAGTCATTTCTCGCATAACGACGAGAAGAAAAAAATATTCATGAAGAGCAGCTGCAGAAGTATAACTGAAGCATCAAATTTTCTCAGAACATAATGAGAACCATGGCAAAGAGGAAATTCAGAGTAGAATGGCAACCATTCAGTGGAGTCGCAGCAAACGCAAGAATGAGAATACGAAATTGCCGTGGCTCAATTTTTTGCTCCTGTTAACTGAGGGCTTGTAAGGCAGAACTTTCGTAAAATTTAGGACGAGTTGCGGCACACGTCATAACGAAAGGTCAGATTTTTCTTTAGAATTCAACAGTCGTGACAAAAGCGACAACGAAATGGCAAAAACTTCTGCAGCAGTCAAGCGACGCTATAGCGACAAAATTGCAACGAAAAAAACATATCACGCAACAACAAGCTATACGGAAAGAATTGAAATTCTTTCTCAATGCACTGGGAAACACACAGCATAACACTGACGTATCAGTGATCGTCAGCTTTGGACTAATAAGAACGGCCGGAGAGTCAGTCAAGATAAATGTCCTCACGTCTAGCGCTACTGCCTCGGGCTTTCAAACGGATTCACAACTCTGGGGCGTGAGGATATTTTCAAGTTTCAAGGAATAATAGGTTCTCTCTCGCTGTAGTTTTTCCAAGAAAGAGAATACTTCCACTTAACACCTCGTTTTTATTCATCAGCTGACTAAGTGAACTTGTTCATAAAGTTCTCGATAAACTTTGTTCACGTCTTAATCTAATCTAAATATTTAATTGTAAAAGTTAGTGGCAATCTAACTCCTAATTTTATATATTAATCTTTGTAAGTTACCAAACGAGTAAGTTTGATAAACCATTAGTAGAAAGTTAATAAATATTTTTGTGGAGTTTCAGGATTCCTTTCACGTTTTAAGTTTGCGTTTGCTGACCGAACATAGGCATGTTCGAACAGAGATATATCACGAATTACAATACTGAAGTTAGCCACTAAGACTGGACATTAGCGAAATCGAAGTTCACCCTTGAAACATCAAGTTGTGGTTTCCCTGCACTGCTTCCTCTGAACTTTTGCCATTGCACTTACTCGTTCGCGGCAGGAGATGGGAACACAGCCGTCACATTTCATAACTACGATACCGCAGATGAGGCGAGTAAAGTGTATAGCTGCCTTTCCTATCCTCAAATATAGCCTATCTGCAACTTTCCATAATTATCACCTCAAGCTTTTTAAGCGTTGATGTTTTTCCAGATATACATCTCGGAAGTTTTACCACGTTCTTATGGGAAGAACTCCGAATTTTCTTTTTAGAAAGATCATATTGATGCGGTATAAACTGTAATTTTCTTGCACACTCCAACACGCAATTTCAATTAATTTAAATGTTTGAAAACAACTGACGTCAATTCGAACAAGTACCATGATTGAGCTCTCACCAATCAATGAAAACGAATGAGATGTTGCGGTCCGTTGCTGCAGAAAGCTTCTCGCAATGCGGTTACAACGCGTGGTATACTCTGGGAACTAATCACAAATATGTTCAAATCGGACATTTGCTTGTAGATGGCTAAATTTTTTTATAAACCTTGTTATCTATAAGAATTAGCATTTCTAGGTGCTAATCCAAGCAGTTGCTTAGGGAGGCCTGCCTTTTGTTTAAATATTACAGGAATTTTTCATTTGTTACAGGCCATCTTTTGTTTGATTCTGTGCCGTCTTTTTTTCAGCTCCATAATTTTCTTCAACTCTCAATTTGTTTCATCAACTTCATCCGATCTAGTTATTTCTACGCGATGAGTATGGGGACAACCTTCTTCGTAGATTTCCCATTCTCTCAGTTCGATTCTAAATGGTGACTCCGTCCTTCACATCTTTGGAAACGCTTTTGGCGTTACAGAGGCTAAAACTAACTTAAAATCTAATCTTTTATTTTAATTGCTTTGTTTCATATTTAGGACCAGCTTATCGTATTTCTCCGTTATAGCTTCAGTGCCACGCATTTCTTTGTTCCATTTGCTATTTTAGTCAAGATGTGAATTTTTCTTTTTAAATGGCTTTCAATTCTCATCTTCCCCCTAGCAAAATTCCGACGAAACTTCAAATATCTTCTTGATAGATGCTGCTAAATTTTTCTACGCTGACTTTCATGCTGTAGGAAACGTTAAACTTTCATTTGTTGGAATTGCCGGTTTTATTCAAGAAAACAGCAGCTCATATTGTGTGCGTCGAGCAACATAGACTCACTGAACTCTTCTTTTCAGTTCACTCTAAAGGGTAATACAGTATGTATTCATATATGGAAGTCCCATTAGGCATCAATGTTTGCAGGGAACTGGAAGTTTTACTGAAGATCTATAAAGTTTCAATGCGTTTTTATTAAAGCTATTCTAAAGAGTTATGATCTTGCTGAAAGAATTTGAACGCTGCTTCAGCTTACCCCTGCTATATATGATTCAAGCCCAAGACGTGATGCAATATTTCACTTCATTTTCCGGCAAAAATAGTTGCTTCGCTCCACAAAAAATCAAGATTGTTCTATCAAAACTTGCTGTTGGGTTTTCTAATTTCCACTTTTTCGGAATTGACAAATAAAAACCATGTTACAGCTGAAATTTAGGACTTCAAGTACTCTCCCAGTACACAGCTATCGCGACATTTTTCCTTTCATTTTTAGGCGAGTTTTGCAGCTCGACCATTTCAGGGTTATTCTTTCCTCAACTGCCCGAGATAATCCTAGAAAAGATCAGCTGCCTGAAAATATTTAATTGTGCTAATGACTTCGAAATTTTGCGCTCGTCTCTAGCGCTGATGTGGGAAACGCAGCCCAGATTACTTGGCTTACATCTCTCAGGAAAAAATCCTCCTATTTTTGCCTTGAGTTATTCAACTTGGGAGCAATTCTGGTGCGGCGTATTTTTCAGCACTTTGCTATAATTACTTTAGGAGCGAAGCGCAGTGCCTCAAATAAATACAAGAACTTGGATGGGACTGTAGCACTTGGCAAGATGCAAGGCCATTATCGCGGGGATGATTGCACTTAGTTTGCGAGTCTTTTCGGCCATGGCGTGAGTTCCTTTGTCCAGCCCAGCGTTAACGTCTGGCAACATGGCGCTCCTCTTCCAACCTAGCGTTAACGTCCGGCAACATGGCGTTTCTCTTCCAACCTAGCGTTAACGTCCGGCAACATGGCGCTCTTCTTGAAACCTAGCGTTAACGTCCGGCAACATAGCGCTGCTGTTGTATCTATGGGAATTAGCCCTCCCAGGGGTAAAATGTGATGGCCCGAGCTGAGAATTAGGTAGGCCTTCTTTTTTTTTAATTAAAATGTTCTTAGGTAGGCCTGTTTTTTTGTTAAAATACTACAGGATACTACAGGTTTAAATACTACAGGTTTTTGTTCTGTTGAGGAACATCTTTTTTTCGGTTCACTGCTGTCCTATTTTTCAGCACCTTCTACTTTCTTCTTCGACTTTGATCTTGTTTCATGAACTTCTTTCATAACTTACCGTTTCTATGCCCTTTCTGCATAGATTTCGCGTTCCCTTAACTCCAAACTATTTGGGGCCTTCCTTTTTCCTCTCTTTGGATCCCCTTTGTGGCAGATGGGGAAACTTAAGCTAACTAATAATCTAATCTAATTGAAGTAAAAATATGTCTGGCGTGACTGCCTTGGATGCCTTTACCATCAGTAGGAACTACAACGATAGCTGTAGCAAATTTGACTGTTTGTAAATAACACAAAAATTATAAAAACGACTAACAGAAAAGATTTAGTAGTTGGAGATCAAAGTGCTATAACTCTCTTGATGCTTTAAGAGCGAAATATTTTCTAAAGAAAATTGTAACAAATCCTGACACTTAAAATGAACATAAATAATGCAAAAAGACGGTTCAATAAGATAAAAGATTATCAGGGTAGAAGTCGAAATGGTATGAAATTTGGCATGACGGTTAGTAGAACACTAATTAGAAATAAATTCTGTCGAGGTCTTGCTAACTTGCTGAGGCAAATGCTGATCGAGCTCTTCAGGCGTGTTGATTGCTTGAGGTCCTTGAGTGGTTTGTCCTAGAATCTTAGGAGAGAAAACGATGATCTTCCCATATAGAGTTTTTGCGATTCTAATTTTCTCCTGAAATTTTCTTTTGGCTGTCTTTAAAGTGTACATGATGTTAGCTCGTGATGGTGTGAGATTTTCATTTATATGAAATTTCAGTTTTTGTCGAACAGCCGTCACAATTTCTTGCTTCGCTCCGTAGTGCCTTCGTTCGAAAGTTATGTTTCTTCTATCCTCATTTCTATTTACAGTTTTTTCCCCATTCTGTTTGCTGCTGTGATATCATAGTTTCTTAGGTTGATGTTGATTTTGTCCTTCAGCACTCCTCAGAGGAATACAACTATTGTATCTGTGGAAATTAGCACTCACATTAAAAAAATTAAGTAAGGATAAAATGTTATTTTTTGTTATGTTAAGGACCACTTTTTTCGGTTCACTTCTGTGCTGTTTTTCATCACTTGCAACTTTCTTCAACTTTTATCATGTTTCATGTTCTTCTTTCTCAACTCACTGTTTCTATGCCCCTTCTGCATTGATTCCGCATTTCCTCTCTTCATTCTAAATGGTTCCTTCCTCCTTCCTTTCTTCGATACGCTTTTTTTTTTAGCGGTTAGGGAGGCTTAAACTAACATATAATCTTATCTTTGTCCTTCAGTAGTTTTTCGAACTTTTTCCTCCCAGTCTTCACATAGGAGTCTAATCAAAGAAATATCGTGGTTTTCGGATGTCTCATGCAAGAAGAACACATGTTCTAGGACCATGTTAATCTCCTGAAACAAATGAACAACTACGGTGTTGTTTTCACGGCAAATCGTGGCTTTGGAGCGACCTCCTCCTGCCGGCAACAGCCCTAGCCTCGCTCTGCTCTCAGCTCACGGAACTGCACTTGATGCAATTTTCTATTTGATGGATACGCGTGTCCGCTCACGGTGCCGCAAATTCCATCTCCGAAATTTCTTAAGTGGTTTTACCTTCCCTTACTGCCCGTGAACCCTTGAAAAATTTATCTTCTTTCGAAACGAAGTAATTGCAAATTGAAAGAACGTCAACAAATTCAATTCCAAGATCGTTTTGATTTTGCTGACGTGATTTTCTTGGAAGGAATTCAAAATAGCACAGTTATTCGTGCAAAAGTTCACGATTGACGTCTCGATTGTGAAGCTCACTTACCTGGCTTTCTGTCCTATGCTATTAGTGCAGATGCTACTAGGTTACCTCAGCTAAGGATAGTCATTCAAGATTTCAATCTCTCGCGTCCACTTTGCTTCTATCAGTTTTCATCCCTTCATCGCTATTTCTCCTTTGTCTTTTCTTTGTCTTCCTTACTTTTTATTTGTACACGCAGAGGACTCTGTGTGGGGAAACTCAGAGCACAGATTCCCCGCTTTCTAGTCTTCACTCAATCGTCTCCTCTCTTCGCTCTCTTGAGATTGCTTTTCCTGTGGCTAGGTAGTTTTAAACTAATTGTTATAGCAATGATAATTATTATGAGCACAACTGGATTCGGACACCCCGCTACTGAAGATGTGTAATATTTCTAGCTCTGTGTCAGTTCTGTCAGATCAGTGCATCATCAGCTTCAATACTTGTAAGATGACGTCAAATTCCGACGCTAACTTCCTTGAGATCCAGGCAGCCAACCACAGGCGCTATTTGGAACATGGTAGAGGAACGGACACATCTGTAGGCACGTTGTTGAATTTTCATAACTTTGTTTTCTTAAATTGTATGCTATTGCGATTAGTAATTTGTGGACAGATTTGCAAAAAAGTTTTCCAGCAGATTAGGTCGTTAATCCGCAGCAAATCCAGCGAAGAGGATTAGTTCTACGCCGTATTTAGTTATATGCTCGCCGCATTTGAAAATTCCCGACTCTTTACACGGCAATCCTGCAAAGCACAACTCCAGAGTCGTGAGGTGTGCGAAAAGATTGCCTAAATTGTAGCTGCTCTGAAGAACCAAGCGTAAATTAAAAGTTTATCCCTTAAAATTAAATGAAGGCTTTCTCTTCCATTTGACTCTTCTCTTTTCAATGAAAAGTTTTCGAATTCTACACCAGAGTTTCGAGTTTCGTCTGTGGTGACAATCTTATAATGGACATTAAAAGCAAGGCTCAAAATTACACCAAATAATAGTTTGCCTCATCACATACATGCCTCTAGAATTTCTGGGTCCATCACCTGAGGCTGCATCACGTCCAAGGCTTCGGGAAATTGCTGTGATTACAAGGCCCCCTCGGATTGTGCATTTGTCGTTTTTGTCAGCCACAAAAATTAATTATCCTGGTGTTTGCGAGGGCTTAAGTTCTTGTATCCTCAGAGGGTCAGAATTGTTTTCTTGATCTCCGGATTAGTATTTGTCGGCCGTACAGAATTCATGTTCCATGGTTTTTCTCATTTTCTTGTGTGAAATTTCACTTTCTGTTCAATGTATTTTCTGTTTTCAATCATTAATTTTCGATGCTTCTTTTTTTGCTGGGTGTTGAGACATGATTAAAATTGTCATTTACTGTAATAAAAGTTTTGCGTGTGAATTCCATTTTTCTCTCATATTTCGATTGATTGTATAAAAGCAGCATCATCTTCACGAGTCGCTTAAGCAGTGATTTTAAAAAGCAATAAACTATTCAGTCATCAGTCTTCCCTTCGACTCTGGTCTATAGTATAATTGACTATTCAAGGCCAGTGAGATAGGAAATTGAACAGGTAAATGAGTTAAATTAGTGGGCAATTCTATAACTTTAGAACTGTCAGAATGAACTTCGAGCATTAATAGCGAAGTTCTAATTACTGCGTTAATGATTTTAATGGTGATGGAGCTAAAATTATATAATCTGAAATTACGTTCGTAAATTTTTTAAATTAAAACAGTGAGGAGGACGATTTTTCCCGCGTGTGTGGTACTGATTTCATAGCGCGATGTGAGTGGATGAAAAAATTGTAGGGATCAATGCCTAAATTTCGCCACGTAAAATAAAGTGGAATTCACTTAAAATTCAATATAAGGCTTTGTATACTGTAGTTGATTCTGAGGACAACTTTAATTTATCAGAGTGTAATAACAGCTGTTGCAACTTAACTGATAAGACCCAATTTCTACTCTCGTACACAAGTTCAATTTCTCAGTCAACCCGTTTTCTGTCCCCCGAGCTTTTCCAACGTTACAACCACTCAAGTGGCCTAGGATGGGCTATAGGATGCGGTTAGCTAGGCTGGTCTTTCTTGGCTATGGAGAATAGCGTCCCCAGAGCGCCTGTTAAGTTACCTCAGCTATAGAAATACCTTTGAGACTTCTATCTTTCGTGTCCACATTCTACTCGTTTCAGCTTTAATGCTTGCTTCGCTATCTCTTTAATTTTTCTTCGTCTTCCTTCACAACTTGCTATATCTATGCGAAGAGCATCCTGTGTGAGAACACCCCTTGTGCATAGATTTCTCGCGTTCTACAGTCCCTACAAAATGCACCCCTGCCTTCGCACTCTTGATACGCCATGCTGTGGCCAGGGAGTCGCAAACTATAAAACAACAATGAAGAAATTATGACCCACTCTGCACGTGAAGCACTGAGGTAGATGAAATAGGACGATTTCCTAAAAGTACTGAGGTTAGATGAAATCTGCTGCAAGCTTCTTGGGATATTGGGACAGTTTCAACAACGCTGGACCCCTAATTCCTTTTTATTCACTCTGCACCGCGTTGGGAGCCTTTTTTTGGCTGCTTCTTCAAATACTCCGAAGGCGAAATTCAAAGTTGGTCACATGGCCTTGAAATTTTTTACCCTGTTTCTAAAAAGCAACTTGACTCTTTTTTACGATCGGTCACTTAACAGCAATGTTATCATTCCTTCTTCTTCCATCATGAAAAATCTATCCTAGAATTATTTAGTAAAATATTAAATATCTCATTCTGAAGTCAAAGCTTTTATTTCCTTTGGTTTTCAAAGTTTGCAAAATGAACCGTCTAGTAAAAAGCACAGATGCAGTTTATAAATACAGCGAATATTACAAACAAGCAAGGATTCAATTTAGTGTTTGCTTACACAGCTCGAATTTAATACTTACAAATTACTCATATCGTGGCATCAGAAATTAGTTCCAACAATTTTTTGGACAGGAATAAATTTCCGAGCTAAAATTTAAGTAGCCTACCTTCTGTTAAAATGGAATGAGTTTTTGTTTATTTGCAGACAATCTTTTTCAGGTTCACCCATTTTCTCCGCACCTGTCCCTTTCACCTTCAACTTTTACCTTGTATCACGTACTTTTTTCAATCTCTCTATTCCTATGCGAAAGATGTGGATACATTCCCTCTTCTTCTTTTGTGAACACCTTTGTCGTGGTTTGGGAGACTGTACCCAACTCAAAATATACTCTAACCACTGTAGCTCTGCAAGCTGTGTGAATGGACACGATGGATCCCAAATCGTGGTGTAAAAATGAGTAAAATTACCAGACTAACAAGTACAGCAACGGACTTTTAAACCTTACCTGAAATCAATAAATTCACAGCCGGCCAAAAACGCGTGGGATGAGGAATTCAGGGCTAACAAAGAAGGAATCTCAAGGCTCGCTAAGCCTGAAACACCATCTGTCTTGTGAGAGAGCGTGCATGCACTCAGACGATCAAATTAATACGCTTCTTCCAGCTCTCTTGGAAACCATCGCTCTGATTCATGCGCCAATTCCGCTGCTTATTTCTGAGCCGCGCACAATGAAGCGCCGGAGAAGCGGCCTAAACTGGTGCTCGCGCTGCTCTTTAGTGTGTCTTCTTCGTTCCAGCCGCCTGAAAAGATTTACTACCTCAGCCAGGCAGGTAAATCCAATACCGGGCTTAAATGCGCTCCTGCGTTGCAGCTTCAGACTTAATAATACTAATTAATTCGCGAGTCCGAATGCACTCTAGCGCACTCGTTCTTATACAGGCATGCGTTCAGGCAGGAATAAGCATTGGTATTGTATTTTAACTGCCATGTATGGGTATAGAAATTGATTACGATTGCAGTTGAGGCCTCTCTTATCTGCATACACATTATATATGTACGTTTGTACATTTCAAGGAAGAGTGATATTTTAGCAATATCATTAGCAGAAATCTGTATGCGAATAACGTGAAACAAAGATGTATCTACAGAAGAACAAACAACATTTGTGCGTATTCATTTGCGTGGATTAAAGTATAGGCAGATGCGCATCGAGTGACCCGCAAGTTTAGGGTACCAGACCCCATCACGCAAGCTTGCAAGACCCTGGTTAAACAAATCGGTCATTCTTATTGAGTTGCACATAAGAATAATGAGGTTAACAGTCTATGCACTCTTTATATTAACAGAGAAGACAATTACTAGAGCCTCAACATGTTGGAACACTTCATGACGCCACAGTTCGTTATTGAATTTTGCGTACCATTGTTTTCTGTCGGAATGGAGCACCACCTCATTTCGCTATATTATTGTTGTGAGGGATTACCTGAAGCAAACTTTCCGAGGTTGTAGGATCAATGGTGGCTTGTTAAGACTGTAGACTTAACGCTCATCAGATTTTACCTCCTTGGATTTATATGCACGGAAATTCAGCTTATACCAGAAATTACCACTGCAACTGAGGAAATTGGGCCAACGTTGTTCGACAATATTTTCCTGGTCAGAGTAGAACTCTGTGCTGGACGTGCGAAGGGGGCACTTTGAAATGTACTGCGTCTGCTTCTTGATATGGTTCGTGCTTGAGTAAAAATACAATTTATGCCATAAACGTGATGATTACGTAAATGAATTGCAACCTCATAATTATCTGTTGATATCTATTCATTTTTAAAATTAGTAGAATGAGTTAAATTTAACATAGGTTATCTTTATAACGTGAGCATGATCCCAATTGCGAATTTTCTACAATCTGGCTTCGTGGTAAAGAACTACACCTTTTTCATTTCAAATTAATCCGAGTCGAGTTCAATTTAATCCAAGTCAAGTTCAATTTAATCCAAGTCAAGTTCAATTTAATCCAAGTCAAGTTCAATTTAATCCAAGCCAAGTTCAATTTAATCCAAGTCAAGTTCAATTTAATCCAAGTCAAGTTC
>JACJUY010000823.1:141789-183799 GCA_014220935.1 Platorchestia sp. MABIK
GTTCCATGGTCCGTTGATTGGTTGTAGAGATCCATCTTGAGGGAAGCGCTGATCCAAATTCAATGAGAAACACTTTTCTTCTATGATCCTATATTAGAGAAATCGG
This sequence comes from Platorchestia sp. MABIK, assembly GCA_014220935.1. NCBI lineage: Eukaryota > Metazoa > Arthropoda > Malacostraca > Amphipoda > Talitridae > Platorchestia > Platorchestia sp. MABIK. The sequence continues at coordinate 141,896 of JACJUY010000823.1, forward strand.
TACATAAGATACTGAAAAAGCATTTTTAAATTTATATGGAAAACCGATATTATGGAATACAACATTACATACATAAAATCCAAATGTAATCCTATATTTGTATGTAAAATTTGACTGTTATTCATTTTAATTTGACTTGGATTAAATTGAACTTGACTTGGATTAAATTGAACTTGACTTGGATTAAATTGAACTTGACTTGGATTAAATTGAACTTGACTTGGATTAAATTGAACTTGACTTGGATTAAATTGAACTTGAATTGGATTAAATTGAACTTGAATTGGATAAAATTGAACTTGAATTGGATAAAATTGAACTTGACTTGGATAAAATTGAACTTGACTTGGATAAAATTGAACTTGACTTGGATAAATTGAACTTGACTTGGATAAAATTGAACGTGACTTGGATTTATTTGAAGTGAAAAAGGTGTAGTTTCGAATCTGTTAGAAAAGATCTTTTTTAATTTAATTGGGAAATAAGTTCTATTTTTTCTATTTTATTCCTACTTACTGTTGTATTTTGCCTTTCATTAATATTGCAGCGAGTTTGCGTGTCATGTCATGGCAAAACGGTGCGTCAGAGCGCTGAAGAATTTTCCACTGAACGTGAAAACACAAGTCTTCAACTCATTCGTCAATGCTGGCGCATTTTCATTTCTCATTTTCGAAACAATTCACGATGATGACACCCACACAAATGCAGAGGCGTGTGCGACACGGGTAAAATGTTGTTCGATGAGCGGCGGTTATTCAGCCGGTAATGTGTCCGCAATTCGAGTGAGGTGCAGCTGTGTACCCAGGATTTCTGAGGTCACTGGAAACGAATAATGACTCAATTCTCTGCAGTTGCTGGAATCGCTAATTCAATAAACATTCTTACAAAAAAAAAAACTTTTGAGTAAAACTTGAGAATTCATGCTGAATAACTTGAAAGGAAATGTGCAAACGATAGCCCAGAACACTAATTGAATGCTAGAAATTTACTCGCTCTCTCAATAATATGCATTTTTAGGAAACACGAGACGACTGATGAATCAAAATTTGCGAGAATTGAAATCGACGTCAAATTGATTTTCCAATTATACTTGCGACATCACGCGTGTACCATGAGCTTTAGTACCTTGAATATTTTCAAACTCAACACAGCGGTCAATTCGTGACGTAGCTGACCGACTTAATTATTAAGGAATCCCTTTTAGAAAGACGAAGTTTTCGTTTTTGTTTGAAAAATACTTGAGATGAAATTCCACTTGAAATATTCAATGACTACTGGAGTGCTGTCATGCGGCATCAAGGTTAGAAAATTAGAAATGATAACCGCTTTGAATCGCTTAAGACTGGGATAGCAACAGCAAAAAATGGGTGTGCCTCATTTCAATGCTTCGAACGTGGAATATCTACTCCAGTGTCTGTTACGCTGTATGTATGATACCGCAAGGAAATGATTTACTCGAAGTTGTCCCTCCTTTTCCTTGGCTCGACTTGAGCGCCTGGTCGTAAATGCGGTTGACATAATGAATGCATCTCGGACAAAGCTCTCAGCAACCGGCGCTCTGCTCTCCGTGTTCAGAATCGCTCTTCGTTACGGCGAGCAGATTGTTAAGCGGAACTTTACGATCGAACGAAATGCCAGACATGGGCTTTAACGAGCGCACTTCTGACTGTAGAGCAGCCAAATTTGTTGCATTTGCATCAAGAACCACGAAATTTAGTGGGGTCAATTCCAAGTTGGGAAGTTGTTGTAGCAGTTTCCACCAGAAACACTCGACAGGCAAAAAGGAGATGCCAGAACTAAACTTAGCGTTCGCACGGGATATTAACTTTTTTAATCTTTGGGTTTGTGCTAGTTACATGCCTTCGAGAGCTTTTTTTGTGTTTTGACCCATCAAAGTTTTAATGAAAATTTACATGAATCTAGAACGTTTTTGACATAAGGTTATTTAACACATGAGTAGCGATATTAGCCGCCGGTCTACGCGGAAGGAATTCTCGTAATGTTACTGCTAAATTTTTACAAATACTTTTTCAAAGCTAAATGAAGGCACGATCCAATTAATGTTTGTTATTTTCAAAATACTTACCAGAATCAACGATGAATTTGAGTTGAATATTGAACTTCAGTTTAACCCGCTCCTTGCTATGAGTTTAATTGTAGTTCATTCATAAAAGTCAAATTTAAAGTCAATTGTTATAAGCAATTTTGAAAATAGTAAACATTAACTGGATCGTGACTTTATTTAGCTTTCATTGAGTATTTATTAAAATTGAGTTAGTGACCAAAGGTCGATCAGCAGCATTTTGAAAATCTTTTCATTGAGCACCGGTGGGTTCCTTCCCTGGAAATGTGTTGACCGATCGCGGTCAACGTGTAAACGGAAACTTTCACCCATTTACAATGGGTGCAATGAATATCCAACACATGGTCAAATGTTCATTTTCTATAGTTACACAGCAACAAAGTAATTTAAAATTAACTATCATATGTGTTTTGGTACTAAGCACACAAATTCGGTATGAAAATAGACGAGCATAGAAGCATTGATGAGATATCAACAAACGTATTGGAATACAGCCTAGGAAAATATCCGACGCCCCCACAAAATTGGTGCTCAAGCGATACTAAATTTTCCTCAAACATTCTAGAGTAGTTTACGTGACAGAAATGCTGTAGAACTTTTAATTAAAGAAAATATTTACTTCATTTACTTACTATGGCGGACCTCGGTCAACACTAATTTTATTACTGCAAAAACTAAAGAGCAACAAGAAAAGTAACTATTGTTCAGTTACATGAAAGTGTTTGGTGCAATAGAAATAATCTATGAATTCTAAAAAATATCAACCAATAATTATTTGGTTAAAGTATCAACACAATTCGCCAGTGCATGGCCTATCAGTCCACTGCAAGTCCATCGAATTCAGAGCTTCTAAAATTTTAAACAGTGCAGTTAAACAAAGAAGATTCCTCAATTTATTTAAGGCGAACTTCAAATGATTCCGATGCAGCTGGGACGAACAAATGCAAAAATACAAATAGTGAAGATTTTAGGACCGAGGAGTTCCGTTCTTCGCACCCAAAAAGACACCTATAATGAAGCGATTTCACGGTAGAAATCATTCGGATTTTGCCAAGAGACATTTATAGAAGGTTGCAAGTTTTTGGGGCGAAACAAAGGTGGAATTATGAAATCTGTCTTCAGTCACGTTTGAAGACAGAAAAATATGCGCATGATCCTGATAATACAAACCAAACCGGGAAATTTGGTGAAGGCAAGGTAATAAAATGGGGCTGTTTTTCTTCCGCGCCATATTGAACTCCTTATAACTGATGGGAAAATTACTACTCGGGAACCCCTCAGGAGGATACAACTATTGTATCTATGGGAATTAGCGCTCCCAGGAGGATTATACGAGGGTCCGATCTAAAGGTTAGGTAGGCTTTCTTTTTGTTGAAATAGAATTGGTTTTTGTTTTGTTAGGACCATTTGATTAGGTTCACTGCTTTCCTGTTTTTCAGCACCTACTACTGTCTTTTTCAACTTTTTCTTGTTTCATGAACTTAATGGTGTTTCATGAACTTAAACATGAACTAAATGGTGCCTTCATCTTTCCTCTCTTTGAACGTCTTTGTCGTGGTAAAGGGAGTCTAAAACTTCCTTACATAATAATAATAATAGTAATAATAGTAAAACTCGGGAATATCGCAGGATTCTGGATAACTAGCGTCCAGAATCTAGTTTATAATCTATTTCAGTTTATAGACCGAATTAGTCGAGAGAATGATCATAAATCCTCTCAGGGATACGACTGTTGTCTCTATAGAAATTAGGAATTCTCGGAGGAAGATGTGAGATCCCGAGTTTAGGAGTAGGTAGGATATCCACTTGTTGAAATAGAAGAGGTTTTTGTTTTGCTACGGGCCATCTATTTTTCCGTTCACTGCTATATTGCTTTCAGGTGTAGTGACTATACTTCAGTCATCTCTCAAAATCTCATCTAGTCATTTCAAATGTTCAGTAATCTAAAGATGTCACAATGTAAATTTACCTGATTAAATGTTTTGACTTTTCCGCTCCGTATCACCGAAACCCACATCAGGAGAAGCATATGTAAGACCGCTACTTCACTTGCCGCAATGGAACTCAATGGCCGAAGTAGCAACATCAGGTCTTACACAGGGAATAACACTTTTTTAATTATTACCATGTTTCATAAACATCTTAACTTGCTATTTCTCTTTGCAGGGATTTTGTGTGGGAACACACCTTGCGTGAAGATTCCTCGCTTCCTTGACTCCATTTAAATGGTGCTTTCTTTCTTCCTCTCTTTGGAACACCCTTGTTCTGGTCAGGGAGGTTCAAACTAACTTATCTAATTTCATCTAAAAAACGTAGCAGCAAGACCACGATCCATAAAATGTAGCCGAGGATGGGAACGTACTCTTTGCAGTTGAAAATAAACGTTATGGCATGGCAAAGTCAACCGCCAAATCTAAATCCTGTCGAGAAAATGTGGCGAGAACGAAAACTGAGGGCTTACAAAACGGGCATTAAAAATTCAACACATTAAAATAGAATATACAAGGAAGAATGGGCCAAGATTTATAAGAAACTTATAAGTAAGTACCCCAAACGGTTGGAAGCTGCATTAGCGTCGAAAAGCCATATTACCAAATACTAACTACTTTTTGGATAAAATGAATGCATTTTGAAACTTTCATCTGAAATTTTTGTCGTTCTCATTGTTGTATGAATTCATGAATTCTGATGCCAAATTCAAAGTACGTAAAATCACAAAATGTTCAATTTCGCATTACTTTGTTGATGTAACTATTCTACATAATTTTTTGGTATGTCTCTGATAATTATAGTTTCAAGTCAATTTGCAAGTTCATAGTGTGGTAAATGCAACGAAGAAGCTAGAAAAAGCTTATGGTTCACTACAGTCGGAATTTAAATAAACTGAGAAAAGGTTTTGTACAGGAGCTATTCCGTAGATTAGTGCTGGGGTTGCAAAAAAATTATACTGGTGGTAAAAGCTTGGAACTGCGCACTTTTGCTTTCTTTTAGGGCCCACAAACACAAGTGATAGGGTCTTGCCCCCGGAGTCTACTTTCACTTGATGACTCCCTCTTTCCGTGGTGATCTTCGATTCACTACCAAATTGTTTGCGTCTTCACCCAATGAAAAGTTTAATACTGGCATTGATTTGAGCTAGGAGCTTTTCCTGAACTCATTTTTGAATAATGCGGGTCACTTGTTGCTCGAGGAAAAACGTTTTCTTAGGGGGTATCTTGACTTTATTTTCGTATTTTGCGCAGTTAGCTAAGCCTGGAGCATTTGGCTCAGTTTGCTTTCGTGTTCTTCATGCGTGCTGAAGTACTGGGAAGTTCTGACAAAAGTCTGCGTGAAGGGCTTCCTGTGTGAAGTATTAATACACGATGCATTCGGGCAGTCGTTTCCGAGTGATGGACCATCCCAGTCCTTGCACAAACGAGACTGTTAAATCGTTAATTCGCGTGGTTTAGTGGCCTGGGAATGCGTGATGTGTGCACCACTTTGGGCGAGCCCGGCGTCGTGAGACGAAACCAAAATCTCGACGAACCCTAAACTGCACTGGTTGTGTTTATTTCCAAGAAACTTATACTTTCATGAATGACCTATTTTAGGGATAACAGAGTTTATTAATCTCTTTTAATATTTTATTCGTTATAGGAAGGTATACTCTGAATTTAATTGTGTGCCTGCGCTCGTGAGGAATATGCCGCCAACTACGAGCCTTGTACATTGTATATCGGGTGTAGGTGAGACTCTCCCATGGCACGGACTGATTTGAACTGACTTCGTTAACAGAATTGCCTTCTTTCTAAGAAAAGCCTTCGTTTTCACCGCAGATTTGATGATTCTAGCTCGAGGCTCTGTGTATGTTTCAGGCATGGCAAGTTTCAGTTTTTATTTCAGTTGTAGTAGACAGCAGCAAATCGTGTTAACGACTTACTGCACTCGAGTCTTGGATGAAATTCTGTTGATCTTTTTTATTTTATATAACGATTAAAACTTTGAAATCGTGATATAAACCACCGGTTAAAATTGTTAACGCTTTTTATATTCGTTATGAGATACATGCGTGACGCTTCTAATCTCAGAGCACAGACTTATTTGGACCACTGAAATTTTTCTGTAGAAGAACGAAACATTGAGATTCATTGGGACTTTCCACCTGATTATAGTCAAGACCAACTAGAATTTGCGAATCTTCTTTCTTGTCACATCGCCGATTTCCAGATGAAAGTCGCATATTCTTTCGAAATTCGTGCGGAGACTCGCCGAGTTTTGCCGCATATTGTTCGTTTTCTGGGAGAGTTTAAGCGGAGTTTTGTCAAGTTTCGGGCGGCCTTGGAAGCGGCAGACTCTCTCTGGATAATCTTGGGTCGTAAAGAAACGATCCATTATGCAAACTCTCATCTTTCGTCTCGTTCGAAATCTCGGCCTGGGCAGCCAGATCTTTGAAATGAACCATAATTCTTCCGTAAGTAAGACGAAACAAATCTCCGAACTCCTTGCTTTTAAGACTTTATGTCAAAGTCAGCCGGAAAAAATCAAACCCTGTTTCATGCTCAGTTTTGTAACCAACTCAGTGTGAAATTTGAGTGCTGTGATTTGTGTTGAAGTTACTGACCGACATTTTCCTCGTGACGTCACAACTGTGTGGAATTAATAACTTTTTGTTCGAAACAAAAATATTTGATCGATGAAGTTATTGAGAATATTTAATAAAATGGATTCCATTCACTTACTATGAAATATTATTCGGCACAATCAATTTTAGACAAAGCATCTTTATTGAAATTGCTGCACGCTAATAAAATTGAGTTAACATTGGGCGTAGTGCGTTGCTGCAGCTCGCCCGCGCGAACCGACGGTGCTTCGTACCATTCTGCAATTCCCAGTACAGTGAAAATCCTCAGATCCGAGCAGCTATTGCTAAAACCGGTGATGGTGCGCCCAGGTATCGGGGATATTCAATATTAACGTTTACCTCTAAAAATCCTATATAGTTCAGGAAAACTTTGTTGGCATCCGACACAAATTGGACGTGAAAGTAAGGTTTCATGATTTTATGAATTTCGCTTTCCAGGTATAAAAACCGAGTAAAATTGTGAAGACTGGGTAGGAAAAAGATGTTTTAAAATTTTGAAGTTACGTTCACTTCATGCAGTTGTGTAATCTGTACCCATTTTCTACACCGACCCTCGTTAAACTGCAAAGGAACGTAACAATAGATTTTATTTTATAAATACTCACTGTGTTCCTTGCTTGCTTGTTTGACCGGTCATTCACTCTGTAAACTGGATACCTGAACACCTTATGATGACTGCAAATTACTGCGTTTTTATATTGTAATTCATTTTTTGCTAGAAATTCATTCAATGTTATCCTAACACAAAAATAGATGAACCGAAAAAATAAGAGATACGCGCTTAAACTGTATGCTTAAGGCTTCATGTATAAATAATTGCTCTAACTTGCGAAAAATGCGATCATTCATGAGAACAAGATCTAGACAGCGTAATTTTTTTTACATCACTGTAGGTGTGTGAAAGCAGTTTCAAGCCGTATTCAAACTGTGAGTATACACTTATTTTTGGACGAGAGGAAAAAAGGTCAGTATGCCAAGTGCAATGACACTTCTCTCTGGAATGTGAAACAGACACGCAGCTGATCCCGATCTAGGCGCTGCAAAGCCTTCGGCTCCAGAACACAAACAGGTCTTACGCTCCTCTGGATCTCGCTGAGCTTCGACTTTATAGATTATTTTTACTCGACTCTCCGACAACTGGTTATTTTAAGTTCTGTGCGTCTGTGTGCATGCCCAAACTGATGCTAATATTAGATGAGTGTGGGCGTGAAGCAAATTTCAGCTTGCTATACAGAACGCAAAGTTGTTTACTTTTCGAGATGAACTCAAGTCCCCTTCAAAACGAGTTCTGTTGGAATGGTGGTTGTGTAACTTTAGTTCAAACTAAAGGCGCTGTTCCAAATTTGAAAAAAAAGTAACCCACAAATACAAGAATATGAGTAAAAAATTATTGAGCCTTCAGTGCCTAAAGGTGGGAGGAGGAGCAAACCTTAATTTGGTCAGGGAAAGCAACCTATTGATGGCAGATGAAGAAACTGCACAAAGTCTCGTATCTTGCTAGCTCGCTTGATTCACGATCGCTCATCTAATTTTCAACATCCAAGCCTCATCCCCTCAAGGAAATAGTACAACTATTGTATCTATGGGTGTTATAGTTTTCCTTGGAGGAATATGTGAAGTCCCGAGTTGAAGGTTAGGTTGATTGTTTGTTTGTTGAAATATGTAGGATACAATAGTATATTTTTACGGACCATCATTTTTCAGTTCATTTTTCTATGGGAATTAACACTCCCAGGGAAAAAATGTGAGGGCCCAAACTGAGAGTTAGTGGGCCTACTTTTTGTTGAAATAAAATGTTTTTCCTATGTTAAGGACCATCTTTTTTTGGTTCACTGCTGTCCTGTTTTTTCAGCACCTACTACTTTCTTCTTCAACTTTGATCTTGTTGTATAATCTTCTTTCTCAACTTACTGTTTCTATTTCCTTTCTGTATAGATTCCCCGATCCCTCAACCCCATACTAAATGGTGCCTTCCTCCTTCTCCGGTTGGAACACCTCTGTTTTGGTTTAGGAGGCTTAAGCTAACTCAGCTAATTTAATTTAACAAATTCCTGATGAACAATGGTCATTTGTCACACTTGTGATGGAGAGGTAAGAAACGGTGCTGTCCTTTATATGTTAACATCTTGCCACGAGCTAGTTGAAATCATCAGCATAGGTATTCTTTGCTCACAAATGCCTCTCCCAAAAATTGGACAACTTACCAATTTTAGGGCACATATCTATGCAGTTCATGTGATGCACAGAATTTTTGTGTGTTTGTAACCAACAAGCAGGTACAGTTATACAGCTAGCTTTATTTTCATCGCAATTTTGTAATTAATCGACGAAGGCAAACTTCAATTCTGTATTTAATAACAAACCTATTTCGTTAATTTCATCTGATGACTAGAGATGTCCTTAATTATTCTGGAATGAACAATAAATTTTTTTACTCGCTTCAATTTCCCAAAATCCCCAGCTGAAGTTAAGGAACACTACCTTTCACTGAAATAGAAGGAATTTATATGTGTTATCATGGATCGTTTATTTGAGGTCATTGCTATCTTTTTCATAATTTATTACTTTCTTCTTCTATTTTAAATTCTTTTTTTAACTTACTCCCTAACTTGAAGTTTTTATGCGCAGGAGGTCTTCTGTAGAAACACGTCACCTTGTGCATAGATTCCCCGTTTCCTTAATCCCAAACTAAATGGTGTATGTCTCCTTCCTCTCTCGGGAACACGATTATTTTAGTTAGGAAGGCGTAAACTATTATTTAATTTGATACTTTGACCTGGATTTCCTATTCAACCCATTTTGTTACAATGGGTTAAACTGAAGTTTAATTTTAATTTAAATTTAAAGTCCAATGTGGTAAGCAATTTTGAAAATAGTAAACATGAACTGGATCGTGCCTTCATTTAGCTTTCATTAAGTATTTGTAAAAATTAAGGTAGCGACTGCAGGTCGGTCAGCAGCATTATGAAAATCCCTTCAATGACCACCGGTGGGTCCCTTTGCAGGAAACGTGTTAAATGGCGTCCTGGCCAAATAAGAGTTATTTTGTCTACGAGTATTGACGGTTTAGGTGGGCGAGACCCGAGTCTCCATAAACCGTGTTGAGTGTCCTGGTGTAGGGGTGGCTCTGAGAGGGACGCTGTCATTTGGCTTACGTTGCCCAGAGCAGCAGATCCAGGGACTGTTCTCTCATGTGTAAACGAGTGCCAGTTGTTTTGAGCATCCAACAATTGTTTCGTCCCCAGGCATTTTCATTTTTCATCTGATTTATTCTGGATGGATGAAGTCAGCGGAATGGATCGAAACATAAAGACCTTTGCGTGGAAAAACCTTGAATGTTATGCATAAATATTCTTTCCGCCTTGCTTCAGCTGAAAGGTCTTTTCACTACCAGCCTCTCTCGTTTCTGTCGGCGAGTGACTAAATTCGCAACATTCGTAGCATTGGACAGCGTTTTTATGATGCATTGATTTTCTCGGCGTATTAGGATGTACCTCTAAGTACTTCATTCTTGACTCGATTATCAAAGTTTAAAAGTTCACCGGTTGTCGTAGAGAAACTTCTCAATTTTGTGACAGTAATACGATGTGTCCTCAAGGATTAAGCATCCCTTCAGGTTCATTAGTAAGTAGATGTATTGAAAACTGATATTTTATCTAACGAGTACCTTATGATATTTGACTCCTAATTTGGAAGTTGCTCAAATTGCCTTGATCTGCAAAGCTCTCATTACTGAAGAAATAAATCACTCTCGAGAAGAACAAGATGAGAGAATAAGAGTCTGCGTCTCGACTATCCCTAATTACTCTTCAGAATTCATTCCGGCAATGCATCTTTCACTAGTCAGATGTGGCGTAGCTGGCTAAAAGCGTGGAGCAATTTTAACATGATATATGAGTTCACTCTCTAATGGGAAACAGAGCAGTTCATAAATTTGTAGGTAATTATTGAGTGCACATCTGCGCCAAGTTTTACTGCTGAATTTTTACTTCAGGTTTTGCTCCAGCGGTCCCTAAGATTTTTGCGCTTGCCACCCTTCATCTACGCATGCAACTACCTTGCTATCAGCTGTTCTGGGGGATGCAATTATTGTATCTATGGGAATTGGCACTCCCAGGGGGAAATGTGTGAGGGCCCGAGCTGAGAGTTAGGTAGGCCTGCTTTTTGTTGAAGTAAAATGTTTTTGTTGTGTTAAGGACCACCTTGTCATTGGTTCACAGCTGCCCTGTTTTTCAGCACTTATATTCTTCTTCAACTTGTATCTCATTTCATAAAATTCTATCTTAATTTATTGCTTTTATGCCCTTCTGCACAGATTCCGCATTCCCTTATCTGCGTACTAAATGATGCCTTCCTCCCTTCGGAACGTTTTTTTTGTAGCGGTTATGAAGCTTAAACTAACATGTAATCTAACCTTGCTATTAGCAGCTTAAATCATGTTGAATTTTCTGTATGTATGTATTACTGAAAAAAAATTACTATTCGCAACTGCCATCAATTCTGCATGGTGAGTAGGGCTTTGTGACTCACCGGTTGGGCACCCCTGCTTCAAATGACTTATAACTCGGTCATTTTTCATCTCTCTTATCGAAATTCCCATTCTTTGTTTCCTAGTTTCCATTCATGGCACCGAACATATATTCACTTGTAAAACAATTTCAATGCATTAAAATCTTTATACCTATTTATATTCGTACCCTAACAGTAATAGTGTTCATGGTCTCAGTGCAGCAAAAATATTGTCAATATAAATCATGGTTGGAAATTTGGGGCTTGCACTCGTCATCGATTGCCAGTGATATATGTGATGGGAATGTAGTATTTTGTTAGTTTCAAATCTTTTGTTTCGAGAGGGTCATTGTCTGGTCGCAAATTTATGATAACCAGTACGGCCAATTAGGGAGCTTGCAAGCTAAGGTTTACGAACGATTCTGATATATGGAGCAGCGTGAGCGAAAATTATAGGCGATGATTTTATCCTAAGACAACGCGCATTTGCTTCTAATTTTAACACTCAAATTTATTCTACCTTCAATATTCCACAAACTTGATCACAAAATCTCCAAAATGAGTTCCCAATAGTGACGCAAACGCAACGCATGCGAAGACTATTCGTTTCGTCTCAGTTCTGCCAATTAGTGCTTACAAAGTCGCAGACGTTGACGGACATATTTAATAATATATTTGAATGTTCTCAGCATGATAGTTGCGTTGACACATTCCAGTCTGGAAACGTCTTCAAGTTTAACTCATATTTCGTTCAGATCGTGAAGTCTTAGCGAACAAGGAATAAAAAATATTCATTTGAATCGGTTGAGTATGCAGTCACCAATTTACTTGACTCTAATAAATTGTTACTGATACTCAACCGCTTCAAACAAATATTTTTTAATATATGTTCGCTAAGACCTAACGATCCATCGAAAATTTTCAACCCTCCAGTAACTAGAGGGTTGAAAATTCAAGGAAGTCAGTTTTTCAGACGACCGTGTGATACCGTGAGCAGGCCTTGAAGGCTACAACAGTCTCGGATAAGACATGCAGATGGATATTTTATTCTGATGTCAGAATATGCATTCAAGCACTTTATAGTTAATGCCAGGACACGGTGAAGATTACCTCCGGTCGAGCCGGTACCCATGCCATGCACCCGAGTGGAGTTGAACAAGTTGAACAAGATTTGTGAACAAGTTTTCTTTTCCCAAAGGGAAGAAACCCCGACTGCGATTGCGGGGCTTCGACCTCTTGGTCAGTTCGCATGAAAGGCGAGCGCTCATAAGCATGGACTAAGCAAATGTAACCATAGCCGCAGAAAGCGTGTAAACTGAAAATCTAGATAACAAAACCAAAAAATATTTACGCACGCTGATATCAGTTCTCGCTCATAAGAAAAAAGACATTTGTGACGCTCGAGTGAGGTGGGAATTATTTTACGAGACCGTTATGAGAAGTTAACTTTCAAATCAAAGCGCAAGGAGCACGAAATGAATTTTGAAGTTTGAGTTCCAAAGTGAACTTAAATTGAATATTTGTCACTTTTTTTTAATTCTAGATGCCGGCAGCAATAGGAAACTGAATTAGCTTATCGAAAAGAAACTGCTCAAGACTGAACAAGCTCACACTCGTCACTTTAGCCGTGCTTGGGGCCAAGTCACTCATCAGAAGCTAACGGATTTGGAGAAGTGAGCGAAGCTTCAATTAAGTGATCGTATATTTTTTTAAGCCAAGTTACTCTCCTCGGTTTTGTTGACAGAGACGCCAAGAAAGCTACCGAAAAATATTTTGGAGGTCTTAATGCTCCCTTGGGCTGAATGCCAATTTGGAGACTAGCGTTGGATCACCGAGCGAAATTCCAAGCGATCTGACTCGCCGTCCCTCGGGAAATACGGGGAATGGCTAAGCTGCTCTCACGAGGGAGATCGTGTGCTTATTATTGTTGAGTTAACGGGTCCATTAAACAATAGTTTCGCGTTATTAATATTTAGCTGAACCATATTTCAGCTCTGCTGGAGAAATAGTAAAAATTCGAGATCTGAACTAAATTTTTAGTCATGAAAATTTTCATGTTACGTTAGCAAAGGCTTGGAGATATTTTTATCCGAGTAATGTATCCTCTCATGTGGATACAGCTATCGTATCTATGGGGAAAAATCGCTTCCAGGAGGGAAGATGTAAGATCTCAAGTGGTAGATTAGGTAGGCTTTTTGTTTTGTGAAATAGAATGTCATTTTCTATTTCGTTGCGGACCGTTAGTTTTCGTCACACTGATGTCCACTTTTCAGCATCCACTATTTTATTCTTCAACTTCAATCTTATTTAAGAACTCGGTTCGACCTTGTTCTTTTTATGAATAGGAACATTCTTGTGCGTAGATTCCTTGTTCACTTGATTCCATATTAAATGGGGCCTTCTTATTTCCTCACTTAGGAGCATGTTTTATGGGATTTGGAAGGCCTTAGCTAACTTTCAATCTAATCCATTGAATGATGTTCGTTATTCTCTCGAGTTGTTTGCATTCTTTGCTAAATCATGGTTGATCCAATTCAATTAGTTTAATCAATACACGAAATGAAATCGAAATTACTATCATTTTAAACACTTTTTTCGAAATAACATCGCTCTTTGCATGTGGCCATAAGCAATCGAGCATCTAATGATTGTTTCGTCCCCAGATATTTTCATTTTTTATCTGATTTATTCTGAATGGATGAAATCAGCGGAATTGATCGAAACATAAAGACCTTCGCGTGGAAAAACCTTGAATGTTATGCATAAATATTCTGTACGCCTTGCCTACAACTGAAAGATCTTTTCTCTTCCAGCCTCCCTCGTTTCCGTCGGCGAGTGACTGAAATCACAACTGAAATTGAAATTGGCGCAGGAAAAGAAAATAAATTCGTTCGCTTGCTGTGAGGAGCAACGTCAGGCCTCCAGAGCCAGCAACAAGTCTCGGCAGCACTCCCGACAAAGTTTTCTCGAATTCAGTTTTTGAACTAAAATATTTCGATCATTAAAAACGGTAGCATTTTAAAAGGAATTCTCCCATCAGAGTATACTGAAGAGAATGAGTTGCCATGATCATCTCGACGGCTAAGCTCTGTTCGGTGGAAACTCAGCGTTTTTAAACTTTTATCGGGGGACTTTGGACGCTGTTTTCTGTTGATTTTGCTGCGTACCAGACATGCTTCCAATTTTTACTTATTGCGAGTCATTTGTAGAAGCATAGGACTCGATTTCTGCCTGTGAATACGCTGAGCTGTAAGGGCTTCTACGTTTACGGCAAATTTACTGCTCTTCATTGTAGAAAGTAAGTTGAGCTCTTTATTGAGCGTGAAACTAAGTTTAGCGGTTTTATCTCTTGTTTAGCCACTGAGAGGCTTTCGTCATTAAAAATCCTGCCGCCACAATCCTGAAGTAAAACTAAGCCGGTGCGATAAATGGCTTAAGACATTTTATTTACTGAGGAATTAAAGCTATAACTCTACGCAGGTTTCAATGTTATGTTTTCATTCATCTAACATCAATTCCTTGCAAAGATTAGTCAAGAAATTAATTTTTTGATGCGCGTGTTTTCTCAGCCTCGCTTTTAAATAATTTTTTGAAAACTTAAATATAATCCACAAGTAAATTTCACCGACAGCTCCCAGATTTGACTTTTATCTATGCTATATGACTATATTTAAACCTAAAATCTTCATTTGCGACACGCTTTTATGAAATATTTGTTCAGCCAACACAGATGTTAATCTTATTTAAGAATAGCAGTATTCCGTAAATTCTTTCAAAACCAAACACAGAAAACAAGCAACACAGCCTTCAGGGGTAGTGTAACTCTTTGCTTTATTAAGTTTTCAGCATTTTTCAAGAAAACAAGCGTAGCGCAGCCGACCTTCTTGGCCCCGAGCTTGAACCTCCCAACTCACCTGTCGGTTTATGACCAAATAAGACATGAGGAAGGGAGCTGTTGGAGGCGTTCCGAGAGCGGCGGACCCGAGAATGCCGGCACAGACGAGCGTTACGTTATGGCGCTGCAGGTCGCGCCTGCTATATGGAAATGTAGGCGTGAGCGCAACAGCTTCCGTTTTCCGCATTTACGCAACTTTTGCAAGCCTACCTGCAAAATACGTCGCCACAAAAGATGCGGCTTTTCTATACCAAACCCATCGCGCATCGTGTATCCATTTGAGCAGGCACTGTAGGAGAAAATTTGGAAATCTTTACACCGCGGGAATGCGTTTTGTTGTAACGCGGTCTTTACCTTCCAGTCCTCTGCGACGAAAATCTGAGCTGCGCAAAGGTAAAACGGTGAACGTCTGAATATATTTCTTAGTTTTAGAGTGCGTCTGCTCATTTTTCTTGCGCGCAATGGCAATACTTTCCACTGACAACTGTGACTAAGAATACTCTGACATCTCTTGAATTTAGAAGCACATTGTTACCGGAATCTCTTAAATTTAGAACCACACTATCAAAGCTAAGCCCAAGTAGGACTACGTGGGAAATTGTATCAGCCGAGTAAGTCGTTGATCGCCCCGCGCTGGAAAGTTGAATTCATTGGCATAATAACTTGAAATGCAGCCTCTACAGTAACACAGCTTCTAGTTGCGGCTTTTGGCGTGTGCCTTGTTTTCAAAGCGCTTTTGTAAAGAGGTGAACATATGAGTGTTAGGATTACCGGTAGATTCATTTGGAATCCGTGTTAAAATATAAACATTTTGAATCGCATCCACGGAATTAATTTTTGTTATGTTCATGACGTAGACTCCTGCTAATAACTTGGATAGTGACAGATTAGTAAGAGGTCAAACATTCGAATGCGGCTACTCTTCATAGGTTGTGTTCAAGTGTACAAAATAAATACAATTTCAACTGTATCAATTTCTGGACTAATAAAACACAAAACAGAGCGGTTAAAATATTTTTCGTACAGTGATCGACTTTCACTCGATGTTAAAGTTTACGGTATTTGGAGAGTCGCTTCCCCTTTGATTTCAAGTCCTGCAGCTCCGCTAAATAACCATAATTGGAACTCATAGTCCTTGTTATGAGATTTTTCAACATGGAAAGTATCTCTCTACACAGAGGCAGGCACTCTAGCTTTCTGTTTTTTGTGAGTACCTCTTGCGTTAAATTTTAATTCGTGTTACCAAACATATTGATTGTGGCATACACATTATTTCACTCGACATTTATCACCACAACTAACCGCTGCAGATATGTTGGCAGCTACGGGAGCTACACAAATGCCAGAATGAATTGAAACGATTCGAGACGAGTGAAGTTGTTAGCTTTACGGACTTGCTGTACTCCTTTTATTTAACCCTAACGACGATGCATAACCAACAGCTTTAACACGTCGATAGTTTGGTGACCCGGCGGTGGTCACTGAAAAAAATGTCATATAGCAGCTGACCCACCGTTGTCCCCTACTGAATTTTTAGTGAGACCTAACCAAAGCCAGATAATGGTACTATTCAATCACTTTTTAATTGACTGGAAAGTCGAGGTTACTTGGAAATAAATCACTAATTTTAGTTGAACCCGACTTAGTTACCGTATTAACGCAGGTGCTAAGCTCCAACTCACTGGCGTTTTCTCGACTTGCTGGACATGGTTGCAGGCGCGACCTGGTGCGAGCCCCAGCTCACTTGTACTGCTCTGTTTGAGTGTGTCGCAAGGCATTATGCTACTTCTTATATTGCATTTGATTTTGAACTTTCGCTGCAACTCTTAGGCAACTCCTCGCGCTGTTGCAACTGCCCAGCCCTCAAGCAAATGTTCAGCTATGACGCAACTGCTCAGCTCTGTTACAACCGCTCAGCTCTGACGCAACTGCTCAGCTCTGTCACAACGGCTTAGCTCTGGCGCAACAGTTCTGCTCCTCAGCGCTGCGACGTAATTGCTAAGCTTTGACTCCAACACGCGCTTCTGTGCACCTGACTGCCTCTCGTGCCTGACTTAACCCTTTCGGTGCTCACGGCATCTGCAGTGCCAAGTTGGTGTGTGCTCTTGCTCCCAGCTTCATTTTGACGTTATTCGACCACCAAAACAAGGTACTGGAATGGATGGAAAATTTAGGGCAATTGTACCCTGATACCACATTTTTCCATCACGATAAACATTGAACTATAAATTGACGTTCAATCCCACCACGTCGAAGCCACTTGATTCGTGGCTCGCAGTTGAAATTCGTTTCCTTAACGTGCTTGAAGCGTTCCTGTTATTATTTCATTAGTTCACTCACTCGTAACAGTTGAGCCTAACACAAATACATTGTTATGGCTTCGGAAAGTCTGTTCTTGCTCACCAAACCTGGTCATGCTTGATGTTTGCGAGCGTGGGCAAGAACCTACATCATACTAGTTTTAACCATATTCAGGGGTTGGCTCTCGTAAGCTCTATTGCGCAATATTTCAGCTCTGAACAGAATTTTGGTAGAATTTAATGAACGACATTTCCCGGTGGAAATAAAAACTATCTCCCAACCAGGCTTACATCTGTCATAAGTAAAACGATGGAAAAATTTCTTTAAGTTTGAATAATAACACAACTCCAATCCCTAAATCTTATTGGAGACACCTAGCACGGATTCCAGGAAAAGCACATGTCTCATAAACCTCATAGACGTTTTTTGATACGTCAACTGAATCTATAACAGTGAAAAACGGAACATGAATAAATTTCGATGAAGTTGACTATGAAAGGCTATTGGTCAAAATGGAAGGCAAGGCAAACGAAGGCAAGCGTTAGTGGATACTAAACTGGTTCGCTCATCGCGCTTTGAATAACGATTCAAATGCGATTTGGTGACTGCACACAAGTAGCATCTTGAGTCCCTAAATGGGAACATATTTCGGTCAGCTTCTTTCTCTGACATACGATTTCATCAACAACCTTAACCACGGGATTTATGATTCTGTGAAATCTACAAGTTCGCAGTTGATGAGAAGTTACGGCATACACGGTGGGGTCACCGTGCGAAACAGAGCTACCATTCAGACAAACTTCAACCGAACATCATTTTTGGCTGAAGGAATACACTAAAAAAATCATTTCAACCAACACTTGATGGAAAATCTCTCGTTATTCTAAAGTGCAAAATCGACCAGGTTAAAAGCATATTACTGTATATGTGTAATTAAATCGGCAGTATCAGAATCCATGTACTGAGTTTTACAAGTTGCGTTTAGTTGTATTTTATTCGAGAATAGTCAGCCTACCAAAAAAGAAACAAACTTGTAACGGCTCAAACATTACAGACAATCTAAAAAACTGTATTTATGAAATATTTTCTCTCTCTATCGTTGAAACGAATGGAGGGTGATGAGTGTGAACGTGGATGTTTTTTCTCCTTTACTTTTACCCTCGTGGCTGTCCATTTTTTCTGTCTGACAACATAAAACTTGGATGGCAGCCCCGAGGATGAGTCACTCTGCTTAACCCGGTGGTCATATTCAATTCCAATTCTTTCCCTACAATACAAATATTTCCTACGAAAATGCTTAAAGATTTTTTTTTTTTTGCGTCGATTTCTGCTCACCTCTGCTCGTTCCCCCGCGCAGTCGAGTGGCCAAAGTGCCGTTCAGGCGACCTCTCGCGCTAGCTTCTTCATTGATGTCCAATATATTGCTCTTCTTTTCCCATCTCTTGCGCCGCAGAGATGTAGTTCTCCCTGTCTCAGCCTCGTCGTCAACTCTGAAAGTCTTGGTTCTTTGTGTTAGCGATAAAATAAGATTTATCTTTTGTACCGATTCACTCATCTAAAAAGAAGACATACACTGCGAACACATTTGATTTTTATGTAACCACCATCGTACTCTGCATGTTCCTACTCGCTTCTTCCCTTCGTTCATTTCTCAGCCATGAAAACAAGCTTCATGGGGCGCGAAATAGTTCAGGAATGAGAGGATCAATTGAGGCACAATAAGTTTATCGTCGTCGAGTTCAAGATTGCAAATAAATCTTCCTCAGACTCTTCTCATAAGTCTCCTACACTCGTGGTCAAGCTTACACTTTCGGACGAGATATGAATGATAGAAGTCCTACGTGAACGGTTCTAGCTTGAGCTTTTTACTAATATCTATTGATGATATTAGATGTTATTGAAAATTATTGGTTTCACAACAAATGCTTTATAGAACTTTAGACTTCATATTACATATAAACTCCCCTCAGAGGATACTATTGTATCTATGAAAATTAGCGTCCCCAGGGGGAAAACGTGAGGTCCTCAGCTGAGTTAGGTAGGCTTTCTTTTTGTTGAAATAAAATGTTTTCTGACTTTGTTAAGGACCAGCTTTTCTCGGTTCACAGCGGTCCTGTTTTTCAGCACCTTTGACTTTATTCTTCACCTTTATCTTGTTGCATAACCTTCCATCTTGACTTACTGTTTCTATGCGAACAGGATCCTTTGTGGAAACATCCCTTGTGCATAGATTCCACGTTTCCTTAACTACATACCAAATCATCCTTCCTCTCTTTGAACATTTTTGTTGTGGTAATTCTCAAATTGAACTTAATTTTCCCATGGTTTTAGCCTTATCCGTTGTTCATAAATTACTTTTTGGTTCTTCCTCAACGCGCGTTGACGAAGAAAATGCGCCTTCTAGAAGGCACTCCAAGCTAACCTATTTGGGATAGGGAACGCTGCGATTCAGGGCCCTCTTCCACGTACCCAGGCCTCTCAGAGCAGGTAGCGCGGCGTAGCTAGGCAAGGCGCACAGACCGAGCAGCGCCAGCGCGAAGCACATAGTGTCAACAACAAAGCGCAGCCCTCACACCTGGCTCCTAGAATTGATGATCTTGCTTCGGTGCTTGTCGATGAAAAAGAGCGTTCCCAGGTACGGTGACTGAATTTGGAGGAAGGAAGCTCTGACTCTCTAAACTGCAGCACATGGAATAAAGTTTCGGTTATGCTGGAATAATGTAGTTTGACAGCTTATAATATTTAAAAGCATCGTTTTCTTCATTTAGATGTCAAATTTTGGTCATTTTTAAATGAACTAAATACCGGTCAGGAAAATTTTGGCTGCGTGACAGCAAAGTATAATTTCTTAGACAGTAAAGTCTCGAAAACTTTGCATGAACAGCGAGCATGATGACTTAACAGCTTCGTCATAGTTTAGTCCATATTTAGAGTCAAATTTCATTTGTTCCTCCATCAAAGTTATAGATACACATTTGATTGAAATTAAACGTTGATGAATTGTATAGTAATTACTGTCGTAGGGTTTTAAAATCCTGCAATTGCTTTGAAGTACATTGTATTGCAAAAAATATCACTTGATGGCATTGCACATCTGTCAAACGCCCTGCATTCTTTTGTAGGAAGAAAAATTACTGGTGCTTGTGAGTAGAGCTTCGTGACAGAGAATGTGACTGTTAATTCTTTTATAGGACTTTTCTGGAGCCCGCGAGTGATCAGTGAATGATATCATGGCACAGAGCTACTCGAACATGAACCCCGCTGCTCGCACTGTTTGCCATCGCCTTTATTCTATCCAACACTTGGGGGGTTGCAATAAAGCGACAAGTAAAACACATTCGATTGATGACGCGGTATTTCATATTTCTACGTAACCTAAGTTTATATTCTGTCCCGCTTTGTGTTTGGAAGTCGGAAGAGAAAACCTGTCCTATCTGATGATAGCGTGGAAAATAAAAAGCACGGGCCAAGTAACACAAGTTTTTGCCTAAGCCCCCGCGTGACATTGGCTGCCGCCACTATTCTGTAACATCCATCGGATAGCGTTACACGTACATTGAAGCGCGAGAAACCCTTAAAAAAAAATTACGAATCTTTGATGTTGACAACTGTCGTAAATCTCCGTTCTTTTCGAATTCTTACTTCACTAAAATCGTGCTTTACTCGCGTTTTTGAGAGTTGAATTGCGTAAGTTCATCGGTTTAAATTGAACATAGAACGTAATCTAACAGTAACTCAAAGAATAACAAAACTTGCCGTGTATTTTTTATGAAAGTGTCATTGATCAACCAGTTTTCAGTGCGAAAGGCCCAGTCGTTCATTCCGTTAACTTTTCTCGTTTTCTTTTCGGTAGGGGGCAATCTGAATTCAACATGTATAAGTAAACATCATAAAATTTACTCCTGCACTTCTTGATGAGCTACCCAAAAATACCGTGGTAACTCTGAGACGCTCAGCTCCCCTGATTGATAGGTGCTCTATCGAGAGATAGATGCTATGCTACTGAGAAAAAACTGTTGCCTCGCTCTAAATTCGTCATGAATTGTTATCCTATTATCCCTTGGTTCCAAAAATAAATTTCCAAGTCGCACAAAAACACAAAGTAGTCACTAAAATTTACGTTTGAGATAGTGGGCTTTATATTACCTCCGTTCATGCCTTTTTTATGACATAAATTTAGCTCACATGAATTAAAACTTTGAATTTTTTTAGCATGTTTTCTGGTTGATTAATAATAGTTTTTTCGTTACATTATGGTGAGACATTGCATGAAAACCTCCAGTCTCAAATATAAGTAACGACTTCGCATTCCACAATTGATGCGATGCAGTTTTTCACGTAAACATGAGGGTATAGGAAGTGTAGGTACAGGTTTTAATTTTAAAATGTAACGGCAATATCACCAGAGCATTATTTTAAAGCCACCGGAAAAGTTTTTCTTTCGGCCTAATTCTTTCTGTTCAGGAATCATCGTTCAGTGGCGGCAGGAGTTACTTTAATACTGGGAGTAAACTCCGTAGATTTTTCCAAACAATTTGCAAGCAGGATTCCGCTCGTGTCAACGTCGAACGGGATAGCATAAGACAGACTGCAAGTTTGACTGATGCGTGACTTTAGTGCCATCTACAAAGCTGGTTGCCTGTGAGGTCACATCTTCCGCTCGTAACTTTACTGTTAAATGATGCTCTCAGTTCAGCTCTTTAGGCTGCAGTCCGCTTTCTCCCTATTTCTGTCTCCATGCTCTACTCTTGACGCCGTAGCATTGACGCTTGTCAGTCTCAAATGAGAGAAATTTTAGCATTGTGAGAACTCTGCTTCAGATTTCAACTAAAATTTGAGTTTGATATATTAATCCTAAGTTGTATTATAATACTCATGGTAAACTCCGTAGACTTTTGACCATCATATTCATCAACTAATGTAATAATTTTCTTAAGTAATGAAAGTCTCATGTTATACATAGCACAAGAAAGTTACAGCAGAATTACTTCTAAAATTCTAGTACTGATGATCCATCTAGTAAATGGCCATATTCGTTTCCATGGTAAATCCTTCTACGAGAAGCCACGAACTTTGCCCATGAGACAGTCACATTTGCTTTGTTGCCCTCGTGTGGAAACACGAAACGTAGCGCATTTCCTTCCATTCAATAAGGGGAAAACTTTACAGTAGAAACGGGACCACAAAGAGTAGAACAGAAAGGAGTTCATAGTTCGAACATTAATAACCTCCGAGTTGGCTCTTTGGCAGGGTCATCATTAGCAGAAGTCGATATAGAAATTCTGTGACATATCTGTCTCAGAACATGTTTCTGATCTCATTCTGTAGTCGTTAGTAATTAATAATCCAGCTACGCCTAATTATTATATCCATTATGTTTAAAAAGAATTGTTGAATATGCTTCTGTCACCTGTTCTTTATTTAAAACTCGTTTTTATGTTGAGTCATTTGTAGACAAAAGGCTAAAGGCTTTTCATAGGTTCAGGTGAATACAAATATCAAGACTGACTGCTACATAAGGTCAAATCAAAAGGGTTGACGACGTGCAGTGCGAACTCTATTATGTAATATGTACCAACTTTTAGCCTTCAATCGGAACATGATACTCACAGTGGATGTTTTCTCAAGACTGTGAAGAGTTTCATGAATTTTCATCTCCTATCTTTCTTATTTCCGAACCATACTCTGGTTATTGGAATTAAAACTTTGAATTGTTTCAAAAATTTCCAGAGAGTGTGAAGCATCGGCACATTTTAGGACATCGCAAATACGCTTTAAAGAGCTAAGAGGCGTCCCGAGTAAAGTTGTGATGGAGGCCGCGCAATTCGCGGTGCTGGAAAATATTTGCAATTTTTCGGTCTGAAGCCCCAGCGTAAACGGCTCGAGTCAACTGCAGCATGCTACGACAAACTAACGTACCCCAAGTTTCTTGCCCAAATATCAAGAAGTAAAACAGTTGCGTTCATGACCACTTCGGTAAAAAGATGAAATATCTTTTCAGATTATTCAACACACAAATTGAGTGATTAACATTGAAAACTTTGTCAGGAAATTAAACTAATCGCAAAGGTATCTCAGCCCCAAGCTTGAACTCTGTACATGGTACACGAAGTTTTCATCATGCGGAAAGTTACCAAATTTCCGCTTTGCCTCATAAATCTTTCCTCATCTTCTAGCTTTCTAATTCCTCAGGAATTATTGAATGGTAAACAGAAACTTGTTCAATGAAGTTCGTGAACAGTTGTGTGCTGCTACATAACTCTTCAAGTAGTAACGACCAGTGCGTTGTGCAATAAGTAAAAACGACCTGTGTGTTTGTAACTACTTGAGTAACATCGAATGATTTGTTATGGGGATGGCTTTCAACCTGAGCGTGCATCTATTGATGTTGGCAAGCCTCGGGACATTCTGCACTTCGATATCTTCAATGATTTGATTAGCTTAATAAATATTGGAATGTTGTGCTTGCAGTATAAATTTTCTAGATTATGCAACGTCTGCAATCGGCACACAAGTTGTAATAAAAAACACAAAAATTTGAACCATTGAATTGGACTTGAACCTCCAATTTCAAAAAATCGAGTGTTTTCGTGAACACCTTCATTGTGTGCTCATGCAGCTACCATCTCCAACCATAAAATATTACAATGACTGAATTACTTTAGCATCTCGGAGTTATTTTAGATTGCAACCTGACCTTGTGAAACGCATTTGTGACAACGAAAGAAATGCAGTTTTATTCTCGTATGTTCCTTCACTTCTAACTTACAAAAATCTGTTATATTCATCAGGAAGTGTTATTTTCATAGAACGTTCCTATTTTTTGTAGTAACACATCACATCAACGACGCAAAAATAATAATTCGTAAAAATTCGTGGGTCGGATGTAAAGAAACTCTTATTATTTCAAATCTATAGTCTTAAAAAATGGATCGTACGCAAATCTTCTCGTGTTTCTGAACTGAATTTTTCCTTTATCCATTTATTACTCGGAATAACGAACTCAGGGCCATTAGCTTCGCAGGAGGTCGCTATTGGATGAAAGGAAATTCTCCCAATATTTCCCTGTTGCATTCATGGCTCGTTTATGCGTGTAATTGGAATTATCCCCGTCTAAAAATACTGGAAATTTTGTTATTTGATACGAGCATTTAGCATCCTTCGAGCTCATTTAGGCTAGTGTTTGATCTGAATGTGAAATGATGACGCTTGCTGCTTTGTTTCTACGCAGATGAAAATTTTCTTTAGGATGTGAGCATGCAGTTTCATCAGTTTTCCTTAAAAAAGTACTCAATTTCTGCCATATCTTAATATGAAATCGGTAGAAAGTGAAACACGACCCTATTTATTTAGAGTGTGTGTGTTACTGATTGTACGTGCTTGGAGTTTTTAACGCAATGATCATCCAGTGTGTTTTAAACGTCGGATTTGTTTCGTTCAACTATGTTTTACGATGCACTGCATATCACGCTCCTTTGTAAACAATACATTTCTGACCTACTTTGCTAGTGACCAGATACTCTCTGGTAGTCTAAAACTTCAGCATTCTAAAGTACCTCCCTCATAGAATATCTTGCCCTGCTCTGAAACGAATGCTGCGCATTTGGAAAAACTGATAATTGTCAACACAAGCAGCACCACTCAAAATGCGGGCGGAGGTCCCACCGCTGCCTTAGAGACCTACATTTCAGGCGAGTAAAAGACAGAGCGTGATTTCCTCGGAGAGTCCTCCCCTGTACGGAAGCTTTTCCTTATTGGCCTGGGGAAGCGTTGAATCTTGACGGCGTCCACAGAGACTTAAAAGGTTAGATGACCTTTAGGCGTTTGTCTTGTACCAACACTGCGATTGCACCGAATAATTCATAGGATATGTTGAGAAACTGCCTGAGCGTGGTAAGAAAATTGTTTAAATTTTGTGTTTCGTTTTGAGTTTTACCCGCTGCTCTCAGAGATGCAAGTACATCGAGCCCCTGCCTTGTTAGTATGTTCTATACAATAGTTTCTGTTGTATACTATTTGTTATTTGTAGGTAAAAAGCTGAGGGCGTATTAATTCAAATGAATCCAAATAAGGTTTACTGCTATATGAAGTCAAATTAAAAAGGATTGACATACAAAGATTGCACTTGGAGATTTTGAGTGCCAACATTTAAGCTTCCATCGACTTATTTGTCCAAAATCTGGAAAATTTCTTAAGACAGTAAGGAGGATCACAAATTTTCGTCTCGAGCTATCGCTAATTCTAACCAATGCTAGGGTTACTGGAATTAAACCTTGAATTATATTAAATGTTCTTTCGCACTTGCTTGTGAGTTTTACCTTTTATATTTTTTACAGTCTAAATTGCTGCGTAAATATGTCGATTAAATTTAGGCCTATTCGCTCCCTCAAGTGTTGCGTCCAGCATTCTGCTGAGTTCTAAATTAAAATGACACTAAAGCCTCCGGGAAATACAACTATTGAATTGATGGGAATTAGCGCTCCCTAGGGAGAATGTGAGGTCCTGAGCTGAGAGTTGGGCAGGCCTTCTTTTTGTTGAAATAGAAAAAGGTTTTCATTCAGTTAAGGTTTCAATTCACTGTCGTCGGTTCACTTTTCGGTTCACTATTATTGTGTTTTTCAGCATTCATTACTTTCCACAAATTTTTATTCGTATCATAACCTTCCAAACTCACTAGCTCTACGCGTAGAGGATCTTGTGTGGAAACAAATTTGATGCATAGATTCAGCATTTCTTTAATTCAATACTGAATGGTGTTTTTTTCCTTACTTTCTTTAGGAACACCTTGATTGTGGTTGGGGAGACTAAAACTAACTCATCTAATCTAATATAAATGATAATAAATCCATGTCTAAAAGGTATTTTGTGTTGTGTTATCTTGGAAGGCTTTCAATGCGAAGCTATTCAATTAACAGGAACTATTCCTCGCGAGGCATAGAAAAAGCAGTAGGTTAAAGTAATGAGGGTTATCTGTCCAATGCTAGAAAGACTGGCACCACATGGGGATACTGTTCGGTAACCATAACTATAAATTTGCTTTCAGGACTGCTATCTTTCGGGCCCATTCGGCTTCTCTCTGTTTCTATGTCATCTTTGCTATCTTTCTTTTCTAGTCTTCCTATGCCTTCTCAAAGTGCTGTTTTTATGTGTAGTTTATCCTGCTATGAAAATACCTTGTGCGTAGATTCTAAGTTTTCTACTTTCCTTATTAAATAGCTCCTGTTTTTTTCTCTTGAGTTGTTGCTGCTACGGAATTTTGACGTAACTAATATTAAGAGAGGAACTGTGGCTATTCGTATGCTGAGCAGAGATGGCCAAAAAGTTTTTATATCTGTCTGCATTTTTAAATTACTTTTAAGCGTGTGGATCTAAAAAATCGACAACGCACATTTTTCATCAACGCATATCGGTAAACACAATGTTCAACTTTTGGATGATACCTGTGCGAAAAGAGGAACGTAGCCAATAACTCCTCGAGCGTTGTAACTGCTGACACAGATCTACAGCGTATGATCGATAGAACTAGGATTCAACGTGGGTTTATTTACATGACTAGGAGATCCTCGTTAGTAAGCAATCTGTCTTTTCTAGTTCAATGTGTTCCTGGTGGTGACACATCAAGGTCTAGTGTTTTGCCTATCCAATTCAGCAAGAAAGCTTTGCCCAGAACACTTCAAGTCTCGATTTTGCAACTCTTTCGTAGCATGATTGTGGCATGAATATTCAACGTTTCATTCAAGCTAGTTCTGCATTGCACCATCACTTCATTGCCACAGCTATAGAATAGGCTAGTTTTATTGCTCCAAAACGGCAATTTTGAATAGTTTGTGCGTTCTGAAGACTTGCGGAACAAATTTCGAACGTTCTCTTGGCCTTCAATTCTGATCCTTGTGCCTAAATCTTCGAACAGGCTGAATTTATTAGCTTCTCGTCTGATCCTTGGGAGTAAAATTTATCGTGATGTGAAATTTTTTTTAATTTTATAATTATTACTTATCGTAGTAATTGAGTAATATCACTACGAATGGAAAAGGTAATTTTAATACTCGAACTTGTTAACGTGACTTTGTGTTTATAATCTACAGTGAAGCGAGCTTTCATTTTGAAAAGCTGGCCTGATTCTAAAGGGGTAAAATCTGTTGACACTTACGATCGTGAAAATATTTATCAGTTCTTTTCTCTTGCTATTGTTTTCCGAATTTCTCTATTATTCCTCATTCGCTTCTGTTGCCCGTTTTTTATGCACTGGTGGTGTGTCTCCAGCCCATTGCCTTGATCTTCTTTCAAGGATTCGTCAATCCTACATTCTCCGTTTTTCTTAGGCCCATTCCACGCTGAGGTAGCAAAGCAGCATCTAGCAAGCGCGCATGAGCTATCTAGCAGATGGTCTGCGAGACTGGTAAGTAGGAATAGCACTATTACGTGTCTTTGCCTTCACACTGAACTCGCACGTTTTATCCAGCATCCAGCATGCGAGGCGAAAATGCTATTCCTACCTACCAGTCTCGCAGATCATCTGCTAGATAGCTCATCTGAGTTTGCGAGACGCTGCTTTGCTAGCTCAGAGTGAAATAGGCCTTAGCTTTAGTTTACTGCGGTATTTCGTACTTGAATGTCCGTGTTATCCTCTATTTTTAGTTTTTCTTTTTAGTTTTTAATTCCCCGTGCTGATTATGTACACCTTATGCGTCCTCTCTAATTCTTTATCCAGTCTTACATATTTTGTAACTCTTCCTTTTCAGTATTCATTCCGTCCTTTTCATTCTCCGAGCATTCATTTTTCAGTATTATACCTCAATTTTCATTCTAATGTTTTTCCGGTGATGGTGTTGTCTTCTGCCTGCTGTGCCTTCACACAAATGAGATAGGTCGTAAACTTGCAATATTTGATTGTTTCAGATCTTAGGAGAGGATTCAACGAATTTTTCCTTTGAGAATTACTGTTTCCTTGCTTTCATTCTATACTAATCTTGATACTAAGTTAAGCGGCATAACTAATTCTCGACGATTAACCACAATCACTGGGGCACAGGGAGAAAACTTAGCGAAGTCTGCATGCGGGAGCGACCCGAGCTGAGTGCAGGTGGAGATTCCCCATTTGGAGTCTGTACCAGCATGCCTTACTTTGCGGGAACTTTCACTGCAATCTCAACTGACACGCTTAGCCGGGCTCACTCTCGTGCTTTAACCTTCGCTTCAAAGTTTCCTCTTGAGCTCTTCTCGGGTGAAACCGAAGAAGTTTTGTAGTCTTCGAGTCCCAGAAAGTAAGTCTAAAGCGTCTCGGGGGTAATGCTCGGCGGTCCCTGTAGTGCGGTTAAGAACAGATACAGCGGGCTTCCAAAAGTGTCAGAGATGCACTGAACTTGCAGTGAAGGGGCGACTGTTTCAGCTACCTGTCTGGAGAATTTTTTGCGAGCTGAGTAGATGCAAGCCAGTAAGTCCATTTTGGCAGAAATATTAACGTACTCTAAACCATTGCAAACTTTGAGATGTGCAACGTCACAGGCAGGTGATGAAAAGCGTATCTATTCGTAGAGATATGATTTATTCCACCGTAGTAACAGTTTTGAATACAAAGGGCTGTCACTCCTCGATGGATACAACTATGGTATCTATGGGAATTAGCTCTCCCATCTATGGGAATTAGCACATTCTGCGATACGTTTTTCACAGCTGGGACTAGCTGACTACTTCTGGCTGTAGTGTGTTAGTATTTAGTTTTCTTTCTAGGGTTTAATCGGCCTGGACGGTATTCCCTCTGTTTTCAACAAAAGAAAACAGAGAGGAAATAACTTAATTCCCAATCAAAAATCTTTATCGGCTAAATTGATTAGTTTTTAGCAATACAATAGAAATTGCAAATTATTCGTTTAATTCGTTGTATGAATTTTTTACTTTATAATTAACATAAACAATCGGTTTTTATCCCAACAAGCAACAAGCCCAAGCAACAGAAAGCCTGCAACAAATCATGAAAACTCTGACCTGAAGTTTTTATCAGACCAGCATATTCTATAAGATGCTGTTGCTTATAAAGAGCAGGCAAAGAACAAACACTCCCCCGCAGAACTGGAGAGGATTGCTGTATTGAATCGATGATCACGTCCACCATCCCTCGCTCACTCGCACTGCATCTGCAAGACTGAGTGTTGCATTCGAGTGACCTGAGGCCCCAACGTTACTAATAATTAAAAACTTTATGCAATGGTCTACTGGTTCTCTTAGTTTGAAAATTCAACATGTCAACGAATTCAACCTCTTCAACTGTATAATGACATGAAATTAGAAATATGTTTGTGGTAAATATGTTCAAAATTGAAAATTTCAAAAATTACCCAAGTCCCTGTAAATAGGGGATTTAATTTGGCTTTAATAGAATATTATTTATCGGAAGTTATATAAATATTTTAAAGAAAAACGTTCATTTCATTTGAGAGTGTAAAAATTTTTGAATTATAGTTTTGTGAGGAAGCGAATTGAGACGTCTATATTTTTAAATAATATATGTATTCATTTCTCGTAGAAACTTGCCTCGATCTGTTGGGGAAAAATTGTTGCTAAAATACTGAAACAGTAAACTCTTATGTCGAACTCACACTGTTGAGTTTATAGAAAACGGTATTGTGCCGATAATAAGAGAACTTGAAAAAAAAAGAAAAAGTTGAAAGAAAAACCATCTCAGCAAAAAGCATGTTTAAACTATGTTGCAAGAACAATAAATCAGAAAACTTTTCAAAATTGAGACGTTAACCTTTTCATGTAATTTTTTGGTGTCGAAAAGCTTGAGATGGAGGTCTTCAAATGTAATTCATGTTAATTCGTCCGATCGGGGCATTCATAGTAAACTCGAAATTTAAATCGTGAAGGAAAATGGCTACCTCTTTTTTAACGGTGAACAGACTAAACGTTTGACACCTAGCTTCCTTTTATGTGACAATGAAAGTTTCGCCTATCTTATAAATTTCAATCGTGAAAATAATTAATACGACAATGAGTACGATAATAAAAATAACGAAAAATAGCTGAGTGAGAAACGATTTTCACCACAACAGATTCAGTGGTTAGGCATCAAGCCACGAAGCGTGTCTCTGCATAACCATTTCATTGAATTAAACAATAAAGTATGCAATTTGAAAATTTTTCAACTGATCGATGGTTTCCATGTAGAAATCAATTTAGTATACAGCAGGTCAAAGCTCTCGGCAGTTTTTGGCAGCTTTGTTCAGTTTATCGCTCGATGAAGAACTGGTTCCGTACTCTGAAAAAATATCTTGTCAAGAAGTCTGTGGTCTCGCGAAAAAAGCTTCAGTGGTCCTGATTTTTAGGCGTATCTCAGCGGAGGTCTCTGCTTTCACTCGTGCATGCCTTCCTCGAGCGACGGTCGGGCTGAAGCGTCCCAATCTTTGTCTCCACGGCGCTAAATCATCATTACTGTCACCGTCCTTCTGTTCACAGCGCAGCTCTTGTTCCCCTCAAAAACTCTTCCCGGTCGACTTTCCACATCTCCCTCCAGCTTTTCTCGCCCTCCCATCCATATTCCTTTCACAAAACTGAGTCTACCCCCTACTCTTCTTCTCCTCCTCCATGATTCAGGACCCAGCTGCAGTCTTTTTGCCCTCCCTCTCGTCCACACACCTCCCTCTAAGCACTACTCCCACTCCCTGCCTCAAGTTCGCGGGTTGTGGCTCCCTCTCCCGCCAGCGCCCCATTCCACCGCATTTGCAGCTTCCTCTACCTCCCTCTCAAGACTGCCCTCAACCTTCCTCATGGTCGAGCTCGTGCCTCCGTCCAATAAAATAGTGTGATGGCTTTGCCAGGATATTGAAGGAAGATTGAAGCCGGCCCGGCACCGCCTCCAGTCCCGCCAATGGCGCTCGTCGTTAAATACGTCACCATTGCTGACAATTCTCGTGGCAATCAGGCGCCAATCAAACCCAAGCCTCCGCAATTGTACCACTAAGATTCCTTTGCTTTCGTTTTATTAGAATGAAACCGTCCCACCTCTTCGAGGCCGTTACAATAACTATTAGTCTGTGTCACGGAAAGCAATGCAATAATGAGTCGGGAACGAATCTGGAAACAAAGAACCTCGTAAAATTGACAATTAAAGTAAAATATGACTTCAGCCGTTACAACATTAACGTTCCCTCAAGAGCAGTATCGTTAGGGATTATATTCTCTAATCAAGGATTTTAAATTGTCACCCTACACACTGCGCCTTTGAATTTTCCATAGGAAGGAAAACATCGTTTACCTATGCTTTATAATAAGTAAATGCTATCTTTAAGCCAAAGAATGTTGCTAATTCCCCCTTGGTCTATGATGTCTGATTTTTTCTGAGGATCTCGTCTGAACTGTTAAAAACATAGCAAAATACGAACAAGGAGATTTGGATATATTCTACGTATTGTAATTCTTCAGAATAAATATTCATGTGAATCACCATAAAATTAGGCTCTTAATACTTGCGCTTCTGCTCAAAATCCCAATTCACTTCAGCATTGAGATTAGTGGCTCATCCAGCCTCACGAGCTAGTTGAAGATGCGTGTACTCGATAGGACTATCCCCTTGCGTTTCTTGGGCTGAATTCTGCAAGTGAAAGCAGTTTATTTCCTATATTGATGATACAAAAACCTCATCATTGGTTTTAAAATCTCATAAAGAAAGGGCCCTTAAATGCTACACTCACATGAGTATCGCAATACCCATGTCACTCGTGGAAACAAATGATTGAGGGCAATGTATTCCTAATGTTGCTTTAATCTGGAATTGATTATACATGTAACTACAATTATAGAAGAGAACACAATTTCAGGGACGATGCATTGTTTAGAATACTTTTTTTAGTGCACACTTACATTAAAATATGAGTTCAGGGACTTGCGGTATAAATAATTTGTTGAAAGGAAAACAGGTGGATTAAAATAATTCTGCGCACATGGCAGCGAGGTTGACATTCAGAACTATATTTGCACTCCTGCTTATAAACTAGTATTCAAATCAAGGGACTCGGAGAAAAGATCTTTTATCACATGACAAATTTATAATATATCCATGCTAATAATACCTTAGTCAGAAAAAAAAACTTTGAAACGATTGTTCCACAACGGCTAGATAGGTAGATGAGATGCCTGAGTTGGTTGAGTGGATAGAGCCTGTCATTTACCAGCATCCCTATGAACGTCAAAGTATTTATCTGGGTGTCTTCATCTTGAAAACACCGATAAAGGGAATGAGGCTATTTGAACGTTATAAGGTTTTAGTGTTGAACTTTACGTACCTTGTAATAAAATCACAGTACGACAAATTCTAACTTTTTCGAATGCTAGTAATTATACATTTTTACTCGTGTTTTTATTTGTACAGATTATTGCAACGTTAGATGAATATTGTAAACACGCCGACTTGAATGACAAATTTGGAGAAATATAAGAATGGAATGACTTAGCTCATTTTAACGAGTTGCATTTATTTTTCTCCATGTTTAGCTTGTTGCACACTTTCAGAGGTTATAATCGAAGAAAAACACAAGGGCCCGAGATAAGCGGCGATCTGATCCTGCTTCTCTATCCCTTTTCCAATTAGAATACATGACGGAAACATGTTTCTCGGCATCGTTAAAATGATTGATTTAATTGGCTGCGAGCAGCCTAGGTAGTACTAGGGAATATGCAACGCTAATTTACAGTTACCGGACGTGGACAGGACACGACTGAAAAACGCGAGTGCGATTTCTTATTTAAGTCTTGCATGGGGCACTTGGCAGCTCATCGCTAATGCTGTCTTATTCTGAATTCCGCTCAAGGCAAGGAAATAAACTCTCAAAACTTTAAGTTTCCTCATCCTGTTCTCCCGCGATGCAGCCCAGACCTACGAGGAAGCACTCACACTCGGAAGTCCTCCAATTTCCTCGACCGGTTTTGCTGAAATGGAGTAAATCTTATCAAGCCAGGCATTGTGAGCACAGCTGAAACTTTCTTTCTCTTATTTTATATGAGAGCTCGAAATTTCGTAGCAAGCAAGCTAGCTTCATGCTTGATTGGTTGCGAACAACAAACTTGTTGTGAAAATTCTAGGCGCTGTGTCAGCAGTTTTGTGACTTTACTCGTGGCTCCAGAGAACTTCTTCACACGGCTGGCCACCTTTTTTCTTCGCGCTCCAGCGGCTCTCAAAGTTGCCCTTCCAATCCTTTGATCCTACAGAAGAATTTTCGGGCTGCGCTTCATGGTCGAGGTGACAACAAAGGTGTCACGGTGATGTATTCTTTTTTCTCTCTAAATTCCTTTAGCCCTCCGTGAGTGGAAAATGATACAAGAAAAAACTACGTTTCACGCCATTCAAAATGCCCATCGCTGGTGGCGGAAACAGAGATTTCGAAGTTTAATTCAAACCTCTTTCAGCTTGCAAATTTAAAATAAATGCTTCGTGTGGTTTACTTACACTAAAAGATACTTGCAAGACAATTTTCCGCTTGCTACCTGATTGACCACCCAGCGGGATCCAACTATATTATCTATTTTTATCTTTGAGAAATGGATCAAAGATACGAGGTCCCGAGCTGATGACTGAGTATGTCTTCCTTTAGTGAAATTTTTTTTTATTCGTTACATCATTTTTTGGTACATTGCTTTCCTTTTTTCAGCCTCAATTACTTCATTCACTTTTATCTTATTTCATAAACTCCTTTCAATCTTGCTGTTCCTTTGCGTGAGCGTTCTTGTATGGGAACAAATCTCGAGCCTAATGTGTTCTAATGTAAGCTGCGGTCCTTAAATATAAATTTTTGCTGCTTTTTCTCCCGTAGAGTATTTGCTTCTTGGAGCACTGAGCAAAGCGCTCGGTAAATCATCTTTTAAACTGCGTACAGAAAGTGGAATATTTTTGAGTTGAAAGCACCGAGTAAGTTCGAGAAATGTGAGGCAGGTATAATATATTTCTATTTTTCGAAGTTATTTCCTAGTGATTCATGTAATATCTGTAATTCTAGCAAATGTATAGGAAAATAAGTTTTCTTTATCATTTATCATTCCAAATTTTTTAGCACTAATTGTTGACGAAATAGTTCCAACTGACTTCCAGGTAGGAACAAACTTTTTCTGCTCTTCATTCAACTATCAAGTTTATTTCAGTTTTTCTTCTTATCTACATGACTAAATGTATGGAACATCTGCCAGTTAGGTGCACTTGTTAAGCACTTATCGAATTATGAAAACAGGGTTACTAAGAACGTGATTAACATAAAAGAAAATATTGCAAATTCCTTTCTGTTCAGTAAATGACTAGCATGTGCATCGAAAGAGCACGGTTGAAGCTATGTATAATGGATCTAAACCGAATCTTCGTAAACATTTTGGGTCGCTTGGTTGGGAATTCAGAATAAGAACACAATGTTCGAATATAATTTCAACATGTTACTCACTTTCGAAAGTGCTACAGTTTCCTCGCCCGGTTCGCTAATACTTCATTCGGAACTATTCAAAGCTCAAAGCCAACCAATAGTTTATAGCAGGATGGCTAGGAAGGCACTTGACTGAATTTGCCAGTGTGGAGCGAAAGA
Source organism: Platorchestia sp. MABIK (assembly GCA_014220935.1). Classification (NCBI taxonomy): domain Eukaryota; kingdom Metazoa; phylum Arthropoda; class Malacostraca; order Amphipoda; family Talitridae; genus Platorchestia; species Platorchestia sp. MABIK. The sequence continues at coordinate 176,863 of JACJUY010000823.1, forward strand.
CTACAACAACTGCAACTTCGCCAAACAAGCGGAGGAGGGCCGTACTTCACTGAACTTCAACGAGTCCGGCGCTGTTTACCGACAAACACTCCGCGCTCCTCTATCACAATTGGACCGCTTTACGTGGCGTGACCCGTCTGCTCGTCTCTCCACAATTCCATTCTTCTTATTTCTTAGCTCAAAATGTAATAGTCATGGCACGTTTGCTGTGGATCATAGCGAGGACTTGGAATTCATTTGTTAGTACTAAATTTGGAACTAATTCCCAGCTAACGAAAAATGTTACAAGGAAAACCCTTTTTGTGTTTCTTAAATATTGTAATATACTATTATTTATTATCTTACTCTACGGTACTCTCAAGAAGGTACAGCTCTTGGAACTATAGGAATTAGCGCTCCCAGGAGGAAAATATGAAGTCCTGAGCTGAGAGTTAGGTAGGCCTTCTTGTTGTTGAAGTAAAATGTTTTTTTGTTTTGGTAAGGACTATCTTTATTGTTTCACTTCTCTCCTGTTTTTCAGTAGTTCTTTCTTCTTCAGCTTTTATCTTGTTTCATAGCCTTCTTCGTAGCTTATAATTTCTATGCACATGTGATCTAATGCAGAAACATATGTTATGCATATATTCCACGTTCCTAACGCCATTCTAAATGGTGTCTTCATCCTTTCTCTCTTTGGGGCGCCCTTGTTGCTGTTGGGAGGTTTAAACTAACATCTAATTTATTTTGGGGCACTTGCACCTCCGACGGTTATTATTTATTTCATATCGCAAATTGCAATAAGAGAATTAGAATAATTTTCTTCCTCTGTAGCACCTTTCAAGGAGGTACAACTCTTATATCTATGGGAATTAGCGTCCCCAGAGGGAAAATACAAGGTCCTGAGCTGAGAGTTATGAGGTCCTCACGTAGAATCCTCTTAGTTCTAAACCTCGAGAAACGCCACAACATTTTCTTTCTTTGTGATTTATATGAAGTTTTTTTATAGAAGATGTTGACTGAAAATTCAAAAACAGTAACGATCTAATTTTTTTCTCGATTCACTGGGAAAAACTTCAGGACCTGTTGAATCTAAGCAAAGTAAGTAAATAATTCACAGTGCAGTCATATTTTTTCAAGTCCGAAAACAATGTTCGTATTCTGACGCTGTGTCAAATGAATGAACTCGAACTGCTCATGAGAAGAAAATGATGAATCGGAAATAATTATATTTATTCTATATAGGGGAAAATTACATCAATTAGGAAACTTAAGATAACAAAATTAACAAAAATTAACCAAATTTACAAAATTACTAAACTAAATTGACAAAATGAACACAAAAGAGACTGGCTGCCAGGCTCAGGTCGGACCACACACACCGAGTCACGCAACACGCGACGCAGCTTTGGCGAAGCGAGAAGTTCCCCAGAGACAGATGTGGGGGTGTTGCTCACGTCCAGCACCGGCTAGTGCACGGCCCACACATCACGAGCTCAGCTCCGAAGAGTGCGGGGTCACAGCACCCAAGCGGGCCCACCAGGGCACCTACGGGACAGGGTTGTCCATTCAGCATGGACACGAGTGCTAGTGCTGCGGCCGTCAGTCCAAAGCTAAGTCGGTGTGAAGCACAAAACGTAGTTCACAAATAATAATACTTACCGATAATTTTAAATATTTATTAGTCTATCGCACTAAACGTTTTCATGCACCGAAGGGAAGTTAGGAACAACACTAACACCGTTAAGCATACAAATAAATGAAAAAGTATACCCATGTGACACAATCTAATTGTACTACTGGTCGGAATGGATAAAAAATAACTATTACATACCGATGTCTCACGTAGAATTCTGGTAGTTCTGAACCTCGAAAAACACAGCGCATGGAGGAGGCTTGCTGGTTCAGAGATACGTGGGCGATGTTGCGAAGACGGCACATTAAAAATAAATTAACATTACGCAGAAAATATTTAAAATAAGTTATCTAGGAAAGCGGAAGGGCTAAGTTGCTTCACATGCTGCAATGTAATAATTATAGAACTGCTTGTGCTAAAAGCTTCTTTTGAACTTCCAGGGCTAATTTGTGCTTCCTGTAAGCATTTCATGTAAACTGATGAGCGGATTGAGTAATCGAGAGTGAAGCATTAAGTGGAAAACGTCAAGAGACTCACCCAGTCGTGTAGGCAGCGAGTTCAAGTGCCAGTAGGGAGATTTGAATGGTCAATTTCCGCAGTATTTTGGCCAAACGAACACGAACAAAGAAAAAATTTTCATTTCTAAAATTAGTACAGAAAACGCAACGACGTTGGTCTCCAGAAATACTCAAACATAAATATCTATAGTTGATACATACATATTACGTATTATGATACATAAAAATCATTATAACCATGTCAGTAATTGAAAACAAAATTGAGAAATAACTTGAGAAATATATTCCATTAGTTCAGTCATTGTAAGTTTGACAAAGCTTATCAATAAATGCTTGTAAAATACAAAAGAGTGTCACGTTGATGACGAACGCCTTGAAGGACTGTCTCCAGCGTAAGCGTAAACTTTTGTGGTAGTCGTTGATATTGTCGAACGCATAATGAGTTAATTAAAATGAAGGATTCTGCATGCACGTAAAAGTTAAAAATAATTTGGAACATAGTTTTTCATGCATGCGTATCACCAAGTACTTAATAACTAGCTCGTAGAACATTCATTATCACAGAGCAAATTAGCGGACTGTATTATGAATCGAGAATAATGCCGTAGGCTAAAAACAGGAATTTACTAGACTTACGAAGTGAAAATGAGAGGTACGAGTTCGTTGAATGTTTAAATTAAACGACCGTAGAGAAGAATCGGAAGACCCGTCAGCTAACTTGCGCTATTGGCAGCCTCACGAGAGTGGAATTTTATTTTTATAAGAAGCTCGCACGAAGACCAGGCTTGTAGGCATAGAAAATATGCTAGTGACTTTATTCTAGACAAATAATTGGGCAAGCATTGCAGCCAAGTTTGTAGAGGGAATTGAATGGCTGGTTATGGCATGGAATGATATGGACCCAAAGGATTAGCTGGCACTCGCGCAGACCGTTTATATTTACTCGTCCTACAATGTTTGTGTGATAAAGAGTGATATCGGGAGACGTTTTGCGATATCTCCAAATTATTGCGTGAACTTTTACATTTTGTCTTTAGAAAGGGAAAATTTAAAACCCCAAGAGGAATTCAACTGCTGTATTAGGGCTCCCAGGAGGAAAATGTGAAGTCCCGAGTTGAAAGTTAGGAAGCCCATTTGTTAAAATGTACATTTTTTCGTTATGTTTAGATTTTTTCGTTTTCTTTCACTACTATCCTTTTTTCAGCACCTAGTACATTATTTTTTAAATTTTTCGTAAACTTCCTTCTCAGCTTACTGCTTCGATGCAGAGGGAACTTCTTTAGGAACACGCCTTGTGTACATATTCTGCGTCCCCTAAACTCTATATTAATTGGTGCCTTCATCCTTTCTCTCTCTGGAACACTTTTGCTGTTGTTAGGGAGTCTTAAACTAACTTATAATTTAGAATCATATTTTGAAGCTTAGTTCGATATTCATTTTTACTCCTTAAGGAGCGACATTTCTTTCGGCAACCTAGTGTTGGGTGGATTTAGGGTGAATATTTTAGGGTGAATAAATACTAGCTTGAAGGACTCCAGGAAATTAACATGTTCGCTGCCTCTCGACGCACGTGTGCTTCCAGCGGTCTCATGTAAGTAAGGTTGTAAGTAGCTGAGTTTAAAAAACGACTTTACTGCTCGGAAAAATTGTATCTTTCCTAAGAAGTGTGAAAATGTAATAGCATGATGATATTTTACCTCTTATATTTGAATCTCTTTTAAAAAAGATGTTTAAAAAACTGAAATGCTGTTCATTCGCACCGATAGGTAAATGAGAAATTCACCTTGTGAACTCTTATGCCCAAATGGGCAGTCAACGTGTTAATTAGGATGAAGTAGAAATAACTTATGTGATTGATGGCTGATTGACGTCTTGAATAAAGAGTGTAGCCCATTTAACTTGAATTTTCCAAATGAAAAATGATACAAGAAATAAGTCTCTTGAATTCTTGAGGCGAGATTAACTCCCATTTGGATTGTTCAGCGGCGATCAAAACTCCCCACTCTTCTGTGTCTACGCTTTTAAAACTAAGTAAGACCTCGAACTTTACTACCTGTCCTTTATTGCCTGAACAAACATTTTCCAAATACTGTCCTCGTTTTGCATCTGTTTTACCGCAAAATGACTTCGTGACTCACAGAGTGTGTAATCTGACATCAGTGATCGTTGTTGTCGCTGAATGCAGGCTAGACAATTTATGGATACCTACGAGTAATTTTTTATTGTGTTCTTGTGTTTATTTTTTGTAAGCCTCAGTATCATAATTGGCCTCCATCATACTTTCGAATATTTGCAATACTCTCTTGCTTACTATAGTTGGAGTTTTCCCATGTTATTGAGCTGCTCAGCTATCGTGCGAACTCATGGCGTCATCATAATTGATGAGTGCATCTCTAGGTTGCAATTCGTTATATACTCGCATTGTTTGCCATCAGTAGAGTTTTCGGCGTAATTCAAGAGTTCGGAAAAGAGTTTTGGCGCTGCAGATGAAAGGTCCGTTTCTTGTGGTCATCCCAGCTTTGTTTCAAGCAAGGCCCAAGAGAACTTCAATCTCTGAGTTATGAACTGCTCGTTTTCTCTTGAAGCTCTTCTTTTGTGAATTGGCTTATGTTCGTAAAATGACTTTCAAAGAGCACTCGTCAGTAACTCTAAAAGCGAATTGTCACTATACTCAATTATTGAACTGAAAACAAAATTTGTATATAATTGGTTACAAAATTTTCTTCTGAAAATTTTCTTGATAAATGAAAGAAGTACGGGTTGAAAATTTGCATTCCGCTTGACTTATAAAATAAAGAATGCATGAGTCACTTTATTTTATATATCCATTTCGAAAACTTGATTTTTTTCCTCCTTTTCTCATTCTATGTAATATTTGCTGTACTGATCGGAAGGTTGAGATCCCTAGTTTTAGTGATGTAGCTAGATTAACAAGAATCAGTAACATATAAAAACGAAGAGTGGGCATTGATCTTAAAATTTCATCCGAGCAACAGTTAGCCTATTGTTGAAAATAATCTTTTCGACACATCAAATTTCTATAGAGCTTAGGATTCGATTCCAACCTAAGGAAGGTTTGTGGTCTTGTCCACCCTCAAACTTTATACACCGGCAACACTAGGACATCGATGAAAAACCACAGGCAATTCAAAATTAGAAGGTAGCTCCTCCTATCCCCTCTTCTGACCTCAGCGTTGATCTCACTGTATTCTCAGGACAAATCGACGCCGACAATAGGACCACACCATCCGATGACATCAAACGCACAGTCCGGCAACAAACGGGTTGACTGCAATCACTAATGTATAAATAAGATAAAAACTGCTCGCACTTACTGAAATAATCACCGACAATTACAGCTCAACGAAGGTATAACGTTTTCAATATACTGCAAATAAATTAGGCTCCACGAACGACGAGTGCACTACAAGTGCATAACATGTGCATTACACACGCATTACACACATGCATGCTGATTTCTTACGAATACCGCAGCTCACATCAGGATTATGCTTCATATAATTAGTGTTATAACACACATCAATTTATGACACAAACGTAAGACTGCTCTGTATTTTTAGCACCAAGCTACACATGTGAATAATGCACAAGAACTCTCAAGCATTGCCTCGATTACCACGGACCTCCCAACTCACAGTCGCTTGCCCCTGCAGAAAAGAGCATTGTTGTACACAAAGAACAAAAACATCAATGACTAGTAGAGGAGGTGTAATGGAAAATGACCACTGATCAGACGAATGCAAAACTGAGGGTGTTGCTTGTCTTTCTAAAATTATCGCCTTTTTCTCCTTCTAAAAACACCAGACTTAACAAACAATGAAAAATGTAAATGACTAGTCAGTTTCGAACTCTTGATTACTTCTGCCTAGTATGCCTTACTTTTCTCTCGACACCAATAACCTCTTTGAAACTGTAAGGTCTGACTTTGAAGACTGAACTGATATATTGGAGGTTTGAAGTCGTGTACCACCAGCCAACCCATGAAATTCTACACGATCTAATATTCTCTATTTTATGATTTGAATGTTGCATCAAGCAACGCGCTGCTACTTGAAACTAAAAGAAACGATGTTCTTGATAAAACAAGAAGTCATCCAAGAAAGTAAGAAATCAGAAGAATTTCTTTGTGGAGAGCGCACCGTACGAAAACAACTGAGCTCAAGCATAGGCTGGTTGAACGAAAAGTATTGTGCAGCCCCCGCTCACAATGATCGAACTAGTTCGTAACCTAGATGATTTAAATTACGTTCTCTAGTCAATTTCATTGTTACTGGGGCACCCACAACGTCTTGAGACTTCAGCAAGATAACCTTCTGTGACATGTCGAACATAAATTTTGTCACTAAAAAATTAATCCCAATCGTGACAAGCAGCCATCCGAAAATAAAGATGCTGATCAAAATTCTCGTGAGCGTTTTATCAACACGTCAAAAAAAACATGAATGTTACCAAATGTATCGTGAACCTAGACCTAATGTCTCAGTATGATACATTGACGGCATGATTTCTACCAAAATTACGGCATACATCTCTATGAAGTGGGAGAGGCCAGATTTGGGCGTTTAATATTGGCTGCTACCGTTCAACAAACGCTGGTTCGTACAGTATCATTCATTATCCCTCCAAGGTGACAAAAAATGCTTGTAAAGTCGTAAAGAAATGCTCCTAAACTATCTATTTCTACTGATATTAAAATAGTGGTCAAGAAAATCGGGTGTCATTAAAGCATCCATCACTAGTAGCTGTTGAACAAGTAGCTTTACCACTGGTTCCTCAGGTGAATGTA
>JACJUY010000824.1:0-31079 GCA_014220935.1 Platorchestia sp. MABIK
AAAAACATCCTTTGGTAGAAATACCAGAGCGACAGCTAAATAGTCTATGACCGAAGCTGTCGTTAAATGAGTTTATTATTATTATTATTTGGCATGTTGTTCAAGCTTTCGACTTCGTATCTGAAAAATCAGTTATATTCAAATGTACCATTCCGTCTGATTGTAAAATCACATATTTGCGGTCTATCAACACACTTATTATATTTATGTCAGTACTCAAGTATGAAAAACGTCAATACTTATCAAAAATCAAAATCTAATGTGTGTATACACTTTAGAAATTATTCAAATTGAAATTTATTCCTCTATCATTTTTTATGTACGATTCCAAATAAACTAATAAATATTCTGTTTTCATTCCTATATTTCAAAAAATTAAGTCCAACTTGATTCCATTAAACGGCAGAAACTATATATAGTCACAAGCACATTCCTTCCATTTAGCGGCGTGACTATTCATAACGTGTAGAAGCGACTGTCGTGAACAGCAGCAGCCACTATATACATATATAGATCATTTCAAAATTTGTGTGCTCCGGTAGATTGTTTCGGACATGAAAATATCAGTTTGTAAGCGGTCCTTCTGATCCAAGCGATAAAGGACTCATCTCCTTGCTTTAATGTTGATTTTGTCAACACCCTGCGATAATAATTATCGTGATCCTCTCTTTTCCTAGTTTCTCATAAATGTACCACTCGTTTACAACTTTGGGTGAAAGTAAGTTTCGTGCAATCCTCACTTTTCTGTATCCTCGGTTTATTTACACATTGTACGAGTTTTCAAAACAGATGATCAGAGCTTCTTAGTTGGGCGAAACTGAGCTTATATAAATGAGTCAGTATCGCTGGCTGAGATTAATCTGATACGGCGGTGAAACTTTCCATTGTTTGTTGATATTTTGTATAGTCTTTTAGTGCATCATGTCTCTTCAATCTCATTGTCTTACTTCCGGTTTATTCAGATATTTATAGGTACAATGGTATAATACTTCGATTTATTGTATTTCAGAACGCTGAAGATCGATTTTTTATAATTCAAAACGTTTGTTTGTTATAATATTCTTAGCCATGTTGGTTTTCCTTTTTACCCTAAAAGTAAGAATTCTCAGAACTCGATCTATTTCATTTTTTGAGGGGGATGAAATTGATTGAATAGATGTTAGTTTAAGGCCGCGGCCAGAGAAATAGCAGTGGAGCATAGCAGAGCAGTTGCGACCCTCTGGTAGCTGCTAGCTAATGCTAGCAAGATAGGCGCCAAACAAACAGCAGTGGCTAGTCCTCAGTCCGCAGCAGTTGCAATCTTGGCGCCAAGAAGAGCAATGTTTGTAACTGTGGTTACCTCAAATTTTGCTCATTGAATAGCTGTAGAACTGGCAATATTTCATCTAATTTAGTTTGTATATATTGCTATGATATGCATTATGTTAGCATTCCAAGTACATCCGTACACTGTCGTATAGTACTTTTGATTTCCCTGCAATATTTCTACACGCAATGATTATAATGGCTTTCATACTGTTTTATAATTACTCCAGGATATTCCACACAGAATTATTTGCATGATAACATGCTAGCTATGATTACTGACAATCATGCTGTGGTGAGTATACTTCAGTCACCCCTCAAAATCTTGATTCTAGTCCTTTAATTGTTCAGTAATCTTAAGATATCCCAATGTAAATTTATTTAATGAAAAAGTTCTGACTTCTCTGCGTATCACCGATACCCACTTCAGGAGAACTATAAGAAAGACCGCTACTTCTCTTGCCGTAATGAAAACTCAACGGCGGAATTAGCACCATCCAAGCCTTACATCTGGTGACCACAGAAGCATCACCAGCTCTTACAAATGTTGACCCCAGCAGCTCCAAAAACTGGAGACCCAGCAGTCTCCAGTGGGTTCATCAACGGGCAGAGGCTTCAACGTAGCCTGCCCCTTACATCTGGTGACCGCAGTAGCTCTTCAGCGGGTTCACCATCGGGCCTAGGCTTTCACATCACCTGCCCCTAACAACTGGTGATACCAGCAGCTCTCAAGTGGTTTCACCAACGGGCCGAGACTTCCACAATGCTTGCACTTACTTACATCTGGTGACCGCAGCAGCATCTGCAGCTGCTCTCCAGCTTCAGCCAACCTTCGTCGCACTTTCCGCTAGGTGTTCCTATCACTTCAAGGACGAAAACCAAGCGCGAAAATGCACAACCGAGCCGCCAAAGCGCCTACAGCACGGCCTCATCGCACGACCTCATCACTCGGTCTCAACGCTAGGCCCCAACAGCAACTCTCTCAACATCTGAACATACTCGAAAGGATCGTTCGAACTACTTTCTCTCTAGGGGGAGGGTACGTGTAGTGACTATACCACAGTCACCCCTCAAAATCTTGATTCTAGTCCTTCAATTGATCAGTAATCTTAAGATGTCACAATGTAAATTTATTTAATAAAAAGTTCCGACTTCTCTGCGTATCACCGATACCCACTTCAGGAGAAGTATAAGTAAGACCGCTACTTTTCTTGCCGCAATGAAAACCAGCGTCGGAGGTAGCAACATCAGGTCTTATAATACAAATAATTTACTGAAGAATGACTTGAAACCTTATAGATACTTGAATCTGAATCATTTTGCAGTGATGTGCGTTTAAATATGTTGCAGAACAAGGAATATATTCGTTCAAGCGTATAAATTTATGAATAAAACAATCCGAATTTCGAATTATTAAGTTAATAAACGATATCAAAGTATAAAATGATCGTTTGTGTTTGGCGTGTGGCACTTAGTTTCAACTTAATTACAATTTTCCCATAGAATTTAGTCCTTAGAATTCGAATATCACAGCATTTTTTGTAGAAACCTAAAGTTTTTCAGTTGTGTGCTTTCAAAGTTATTTTTTACCAATGTAATACTGATGAAACGCAAACTTGAACATTTCTGTGTGGGCGTGCCCAGTGCTTCGCACTGGTCCAGAAAAAATTAAAGATCCTTCCTCTCCGCATTTGACTCTCACAGATGACCTAACCTGTGTTTCCTCTGTATTACGTTGGAGAAAAAAGATTAATGTTTATCACTAAAAAACCATTACTTTAAATATAAAAAAGTACATTTGAAGTAAATTTTAGTGCCGTGCGCCAAACACGAAACCGATATAAAAAATTTGGCATAGGTACGCTTTAAAGTGAAGATTTTAACAAAAAAATGCTCGATGTAGGTATATTTTTTCAATTTATTAGGATGAAAATACCTATATTTGTAAATAACTATACAAGCCCTCTTTCCACTAACTTCCATAGCGTCTGCTATAAATGACCAATGTTCATTAACATAGTCACGATTGAAATATTATGGATGAGATGCAACCCAGATCGCAGGAATAGCTTGCACCGAGATTAGAAGTTCGACTTCCATCCCGTACGAACTCTAGGCTGCAACTGACTGCTAGCTTCCGAGCGGTGTTTTATCATCCAAGATGAAACGCCGCTGGCGACTGCTCCGGACAGCGCTATCCTGCCCTGCTTGTCAGGCCACCCTTCGTTGCGGTTAGAGGGACGTAGGCCGCGACCAGACAAACAGCAGTGGAGCAGGGCAGAGCAGAGCTGGCGCGGTGTTTTATGTTAGTGGTATTCCTATTTATATCTCGGATGATAAAACACCGCTTGGAAGCTAGCAGTCAGTTGCAGCCTAGAGTTCGTATGGGAGTGTGTCGAACTTCTGATCTCGGCGCAAGCTATTCCTGCGATCTGGGGTGCATCTCATCCATAATATTTCGATCACAGCTATGTTAATGAGCAATGGTTATTTATAGCAGACGCTATAGAAGTTAGTGGTAGGTGGGTTTGTATAATCATTTATACGTATACAGGTATTTTTCACTTAATAAATTGAAAATCTAAACGCATACCAAGCATTTTCTTTGCTAATATCTACACTTTAAAACTTACCACTGCCGACTATTTTTATAACAGGTCTTTCGTATTTGGCGCACAGCACTACAATTGACTTCAAACATACATTTTTTATGTATGAACTAACAGTTTTTTGGTTATAAACATTAATCTTTTTGATCCTAAGTAATACTGAGTAAAGACAGGTTAGGTCATCTTCGAAGTCAAATGTGGAGAGGAAGGACATTAACTTTTTCTAGAAAAGCCCGAAGCGCCCAAGCACTGCCGATGCATAAATATTCAAGTTTGCGTTTTATCAGTATTACATTGTTAAAAATAACTTTGAAGCATGCAACTAAAAAACTATTAGTTTCTCCAAAAAAAAAGTTGTATTGTTCGAATTGTATGGAAAAATAGCAATTAAATTGAAACTTAGTGCCGCAAGCCAAATACAAAAGATCTTTTTACACTTTGAAATTGTTTTTTAATTTATTAATTCGAAATTCGTGTTCTTTCCATAAATTTGTGCATTTTTACGCCTGAACGAAAATGTTCATTGTTCTGTAATATAACACGTAAAGCACTGCAAAATAATTCAGATTCAAGTATCTATAAGGTTTCAAGTCATTCGTCAGTAAATCATTTGCATGATTATCCTATCAGCAATAATAACTTGAATGTCACACAATTAATTTCTTGTGGAATTTTTCTGAAGCAATTGTAAAACGGTATTAAAACCAGATAATTCATTGTGTGTAGAAATATTGAAAGGAATTCAAAAATACTATATGACAGTGTATGGATGTACTTGTAATGCTAACAACATAATGAGGAGGATAGCAATATAAATAAATAAACTTGGATGGAAAATTGCCAGTTCTACAGCTATTTAATAGGTAAAATTTGAGATCACCAGTCACAATGCATTGCCCTACATGGCGCCAAGATTACAACTGCTGCGGACTAAGGACTAGCCACTGCTGTTTGTCTGGCCGCCTATCCTGCTAGCAGCTACCAGAGGGTCACAACTGCTCTGCTATGCTCTGCTCCACTGCTGTGTGTCTGGCCGCGGCCTTACTCAGAACCTCACATATTCCCCTAGGAGCGCTAATTTTCATAGAGACAATAGTTGTATCTCCCTGAGGGGATGTCAGGAAGAAAGTTTATGATATGAGAACAAAGTCGAAGAAGAAAGTATTAGTGCTGAAAAACAGGGCGGTAGTGAATTGAATTGAAAAAAGCATAAAATTAACTGTTCCGACAAAAAAGTCTACCTATCCATCTGGTTGGGACCTCATATTCCTCCTGAGAATACTAATTAGGAACAGGTAAAATGAAAAGTTAATTTTAACCATCCGACGACAACAAAGATGTTCTAAACAGAGGAAGAATGAAAGCACCGGTTAGGATGGTCAGAGGTAGTGGCGCACTACATGTAGCTGCCGCTACATTTTCAGTAGCGGTAGCGGCGCTACATTCTAAACAATGTAGTAGGAGCACCCGCTACATATTCAAGTAGCGATATAAGGTTTTGCTGCTACAACGCTCCCGCTACATTGACAATGTTAGTCATTTAGATTATTAAATAACTGTGATGGATGTTAGTGTAGTGCTGTTAATTTTTTACCAGTATATAATCATACAGGCTGTTGCCTGCCTTCTCAGTCTGATTAAACCTTTCGGATCTCCTTGCCAAGCTGTCACAGTTCATTTGCTGGAGAAGAAATCCAACTTATCATTAAGTGATGATAGCTTTCAGCGTGGAGGATGCTGACATCACCTAGAGCTTTTTGTACACAACACGCCAATCCCTTCTAGTGCTGCAATGGAGAGGATATTTTCCTTGGGAAATAAAATCCTGAAACCAATGTCAGATAACCATTTTGAAATGCTGGTATTTCTAAAAGGAAAAGTTTAGTAACTAAATGGAAATATTATTCCATGTAGTTTCCATGTGACCTCTATGATATCTTATAGGTTCTAAGTCGAAGTTGAAATGGAACTGTTTAAGTCTCAGATTTTTTATTTGAATAAGTTGATAATTTTCACATTGGTTGAATGAAGTAAACATTCATGTAAGGATGATGAAGTAGAAATTTGATGAAAATAGCTGTAACACTCATCTAACACGTACTGGTTCTGTTAGTGTAATTGCAATAAAGTTGCATCGATATGTTTCAAAATGTTTTATAATCATGAAATGTTAATAAGTTAATGGCAATAGTAGAACATAAATATTTAGAGTTTTTCAATAATTTTTGCCATTGTAGCGCCTAATGTAGCGGTAGCGACGGTACAATTCAGAGAGTGTAGCGTGAGCAGCACTAAAATTTAGAGGGTGTTGTGGTAGCGCCCGCTGCAATTAGAGCGTGTAGCGTTAGCGCCCGCTGTATTTCAGAGTAGCGCCGCCCAGCTCTGAGTACGGTGTCAAGGGAACGCGGAGTCTGGACACAACGTGAGTTCCCTTTACAAGATTCCCTGCGCTTAAAAACGACACATCAGAAAGAAAACTTATGAAACCAGATAAAAGTCGAACAAGAAAGGAATCTGTACAGAAAAACAGGATAGCAGTGAACTGAAAAAAGATGGTCCTTAACAATACAAAAATCTTATCTATTTCAACGTAAGGCCTAACAAAGGAATCAATAAAGTCTCCGCGCTGTGACGCATTTCGTCTATTGTGTGTTTGACGTTAATAAGGTAAACAACGGAGATACTTTTAAGATTCGCAGTGCTGTTTTTCTATCCAATGTTGCTCAAGAGATGTATTAGATGGTCTGTTTTTTCTGAAAGTAGTTTGGCCGCTATAGTCTGCAAATGCATGGTTATGAGCATTTCTTTACTTTTCGTTTCATTATGTGTTTAAAATAAATTCACTTTAACAAAATAGTGAAACTGAAAATTGCTTTTCCATCTGCAGGTACGGATGGGCTTACAGATGAGCCAGAGTGGTGGAGGAATGGGCGGAGCTCAAGTGACTTCACAGTACCCGGGCCAAGGAGCCCAAATGAGCGCAATGGGTCAAATGGGAGGCCTGCAAGGTGGGTCTAGCCCCATGGTGCCCCCTAATCAGATGCAAGGAGCTGGCGGACCTCCGCATATGATGGGGGGCGTGGTGCCAGGGGCTAGAAATGCGGGGGTAGGAGGAATGCCGAGCGCAAGAAGTCCTGCAGGAATGGTGCAGATGAACGGCGGTCAGAATCACCCTATGAGTCCTGCGAACATGGGTAATATGGGAGGTTCCAGTCCCGCGAGCATGGGAGGCATTGGGCAGGCTCATAGCCCTGCTTCTATGGGAAGCATGAGCCATCCTCGGTCTCCTGCTGCCATGATGCAACATCCGCGTTCCCCGGCTACTATGGGAGGACCCGGTAGACCTCTCAGTAATCCGAGTATGGGTCATTCAGCCTCTGGCGGTACAACTCCCAACATGTTGCCCGACGGAGGTGTTCCTACCTCCGGACCTCGGTCCAACCCTCCCGCTTCAAATGCTAATAAAGTCAACCCTGCAGTTCCACCTTCCTCTTCTTGTAGTTCTTTAAGTGTCCCTAACAATAGCAGCAGCGGCGGCGGTCCACAAAACAGTCAGCAACCGCAGCAGCAGAGACCTCCAAGCGCTGGGAGAACGTCGCAGCCTCCTACTCCGAATCCCCCCACCACTTCTAACTCATCTCCTCACAACAATTCGTCAAACGTCAATAATCCCAAAAATTCGTCAAACAACAATACTCAGCAACAAATAGATCACTTAGATATTAATAGCTTTTTTAATGCACCACAAGACTTTGCTTCTTTATTAGAAGAACATAATTAATTAGGTCCCTCGTCCTTATATATGTAATGATTATTTTAATTACAGTTATTACTACTGTTAGTTTTGTTAACAGGTACGTATTATTGAGACACAGTATTGTATTTGAAGGTAACTTAGAGTGCGTTAAGATAATTCATTATGTACATATGAAGAGCATTCCTTCCTCCCTCAAGTTATGCGTAGGCCATTAAGGAGTTAAGAAATGCCTATATTATTATTGGAAGTAACGGTGTAGTGATTGAAGTTGTCCAAAGTGTACAGGCCCTTGCGTTCTGCCATTGATTTGTAAATACCCTATTAGCGTTTATTAAGTATTATTATTACTATTATTATTATAATAATTATTACTGCCCAAGTCGTGCGTATAAATTCACTTGTGTACCGTCAGCTTCCTTTATTTATTACCAGCGGCAACATCACGATGTGTATGCATAGTCAGTTGCTGGGTTTAGGCAGTCCCTACTCGTGTGCCAATGGTTGTCTGTCATCGTGTGTGTATAGCTGTGCGCATCCTCGCCATGCTAGGATGGGTACTTTATCTCTGCTAATGAAATGAAAATAGGTAGCTCCCCTTGTTATACCCCTTGCTTGCGTCCTCGTTCTCACAAAATCTATTTTATTACATTTCTCTCATTGCTTCTGAAAATGGAGCGAGTCAAAACACTACAGAAAAGAAAAAATGAATGTATTCAAGCGGGAGCCTGAATGCTAACCTACATTCTCTAACTGACGTGAGCCTGTTTCGCGGATGCACACTTGTTCTATGATAGAATATTGCTGGACTAAGGTATTTTCTACGGCAGTCGATGCTTTGCAGAAGTACAGAAATATTCATGCTGGACTGTATAGTTAGGTCAAGTTCGCAAGAAACGATATCTAACTTGATGAAGAAAAACAATTAATGAATCATTGGGCAGATGTTCAGACGCATTTTCTCGACATCTAAAAATTGAGGCTTCCGTTTTTAGGTTCTAGTTCGTTCGATTTGTCATATGAGCAGAAGTTTCCATGTGAATTCTTTACATAATTGATATTTCTTTTAATGATACTGTTCTTGTTCCTATTATTGCTAAGTACACGAGTACGTGCATACTTTTCTCTTCGATTTTTGCTTGATGATGCGCTTTGTTGCCATGACCTATTTAAATTTTATTTATTTGATGTTATTGGAATAAAAGAGCGAAGGTAATGGGTAAGTCTTAAGTTTGTCGCAAAATTCCGCTGAAGACAATTTTCGCTGATCTCAATTTCATTGACCCGATTGTGCTCTAGCACCGCTTTAGTACTAGGGTAATATTAGAACGTGCTCTGTGTACCAACTAAACGTATAAGTCATGTTCGCTTATGGCGTTTGGTTATTATAGGCGGCGTCGTAAATTTGCATTTGAGTTCTGTAATTTTTCTAGCTTGGGTGCCTGGAGCAATTGAAATGTTTGGCTGGTGTTCTCCACAGCTTCAATAATTTGACGCTTCAGAACAAGCACTTGTTATGAATCTAAAATATTCGAAATTTTAGCGAGATATATGCACACTGCCACCTTCTCTAGAGTTAGAGGCAAACGGTAGAATATTTTCATTGAGAGGGAAGAGATTCCTGTTGTTCTCACGCCTTGGCAACAGCCTTGCACGATACACGAATGGGTGTTAGGGTGTCATCCTTTCCTACTACCGCCTTCAGCTTTGTAAAATTTTATTGTTCGTTGAATTCTTGCTTGTTACTAATGATAAATTACTTCCGCAACTGATGATTGAACTTTCTATTACGGTATTTCAAAATGGAACTAAATAAATGAGAATTAGCGTTAGGCCTTACTTTAAAATTGAACTGTGCCTGTAACAAAATAGACGATTGAACATTCTACTGACTTTTAAATAACTTGTATTTTTTAGTACGAAAATGTGTAATTTGCTTGTAAAGAAGACGAGAGTTGAAAGTTTGTGTTTCCAATCAGTTTGCATATCCTTTCTTGACATTGGAAAAAGGAAATGTTTTTACGGAAACATGCGCCGTTTTATGATTGTAAATGTCGTGGCTAGCTAGTTTTGTCGAAAGTTTCGATCTTTCTATGGACAGCTTAACATAACCAGTGGGCTGGCCGCGCCATGAGGTGCCAGTTCAGCTCGATCACTCTCACTCCAATTTCTAGTAGAGAGTTTGTAGGAAAAAGGGTTTGTTGTTTGCACAATTTTTGTAAAGCTGCCATGACAAACTACTCTTACTTGCGTTTTAGCATGAAATGTAAAATTCAGTGTAGGTGTTCCGTCATGTCAATGTTTTCCCGGGCTCCTGTGCCATGACGAAAGGTTTCAAATTTCATGTTTTATATGTGTTACTTATCGTTTATCTCTAGAGAATATACTTCATAAGCTGACGACATTAAAAGAGTAACACAGAACTGGCAATTTCCACATGAAAGACGGCTAGATATAGCTGCTGCTATTTGACTCTCTTACTGCCATATCAAGTAGTCGAGCTCATCAATGTTATCAGATTAGAATTTGTCTAAGTTTGTCCTACATTTGACCTCACGCGTAGGAAAAACTGGCCCACTTATGAATTTATACAGTGCTCCGACGAGCCAGCCGGAATTATGGGAACAAGTCCGTCTGACGAGACCAAATGTGGATATTTCATTGTTGAGTTATAAGTAAGTTTGTATATAGGATTGTTTTTCACAAAAGAAAACACTCTCAGGGGGAAGATGCGAGGTCTCGAGCTGGAGGTTAGGTTTTTCTTTTGTTGAAGTTTTTGTTTGGTTAGACCTTTCTTATCAGATCATTGGAATACCTTGGTTGTGTGTAGGGAGGCCTAACCAAACACGTGTAATAATATCGAATAACTGTAGAAAGAATATTTTAGGGGTAATGTTTTACTTTGATTCGGTTTGTGAAAGATATTTGCCGTGAATTTTAAAATTATTAGGCAAGTGGGCTGTAAAATTTTTGTGCAACCTGACAATGGCAAAGGTATTGAAAGGTTTTTTTTTTTAACAGGCTTTTGCGTGAAGAAATAGTTAAGGCACTAGTATTGTTTAAATGGAATGTCCGCTCAGGAGTATACTATTTAAATTTATGAGAATTAGCGCTCCTAGGGAAAATGTGTGGTCCTGAGGAAGGTTAGGTAGGCCTTCTTTTCGTTGAAATAAATATATTTTGTCACGAATACTTTTTTCACTCGTGGCCCATTTTTCGACATCTGCTACTTTCTTCTTAAACTTTTACCTTGTTTCATAACCTTCCTTTTCAACTTACAGTTTCTATGCGCAGGGGATCTTATGTGGGAACACACCTTGTGCATAGATTCCCTGTTCCCTTAACTTCAGAAGAAAAGGTGCCCTTAACCTTCCTCTCTCTGAGTATCTTGTGCTTATGGAGGCTGAAACTAAGTTAAAATCTTATCTAATTTTAATGGAATATTTCCATTTTTCTGAAATCAAAGCCAAAGGTTTACAATCGCAAAGGTAGGAATATGCGAGTAGTATTAGGCAATGTTTAACATAACTTTTGTCAAAGCGGCTTATCCAACGTGCTGCACGCCCTGCGAATGAGCGCAAATGTTGCTGCTGTATACTGTCTGAGAGTAGAAGCATGGTTTTTGTTTTCCATTGGATGCAGCACCAAAGAGGTCGAGTAAATAGTATGTTATGGGCTGATGAAATTTTAAGGAGCTCTAACGTATCCGGAAGTTCATGTTGCTTGAATGTAATACTGCAGCATTTGTGTGTGTCTCAGGTTAATTCTGCTAAGTTATGAGGTTGGGCATAAGTTGCTCTTTAAAATATTAACCCGCGCCCATTTCCCTGTACGTCTGAAAGATCCAAAGTGAAGACGTTGTGATTTATTCATTTCCATTTTCTGATCGAGTGAACGAAGTTATATTTTGATGAAACCAATTATTTCACTGGAGGAGACCTATGCATTCAACTAATGTTATCGACGTCTTTTGTAAAAGAAACAATTCAACGACCCTTACTGAAAAAACTGCAACAAAGTGGGATAAACCTAGCTTCTTGAGACATGACTGGACTCGGGCATACCTACGGTGTACAGGGGAGCTACTTAATACGGCCTCGTGTATGGGTGTTCCAAGAATTTACCGTTTTAGTTCGGTGTTTGTGATAGCAGTCAATGTAAGCGAGTGTTTGTTGAATACATATTTTCCGCCAAATTTAGGGGAACTTTATTCAATGGCCAAGTTGTATAAGCCAAACCATGCCATGGTATTAGATTTAATTCTAATTTGCGCGTCAATTTAATAACATGCTTCATTATAGAGTTCATTTTAAATTGTAGGAAGTAACCAGCGCAGCCCTTCTTGCGTTACAGTTTTTGTCAACTTCACGTTCAAATCTTCCAGAGTAGATGCACTGAAGAGGACTTACTGAATTTTGAAGTGTAGTGCTCTTTAAGATATGTTTTAGCCCCTTGACCAACACTCAAGGAGTGGCATCAGTTCTTATCGATGTCAATTACCTTTTAGGAAATACGAGCTTTCCATCAGGTATTCTTAGCTATTCACCGCGAAATAAACAACGTATTGGAGAAAGATTTTCCAAGTTTAAACACCATTTTTTGAAAGGGTTTCCATTTATTCTCCCATGAACGATAACTATTCCGTAAACCGCCTCCTATAAGAGGGTCTTTGATACTTCTGTAAACTTTTGCTTCACTTTTCGTCTCGTTCACATACTAGGGGCCTCTCTTCCAGAACATACATTGTTATTTGTAACTATGGCAATGTTTTAATGGTTGTATTTGCTCTGCTCTGTTTCATAATGAAATGCATGCGAAGATAACTTTCTTCTATGAAGCTTTTATTACTGAAAGAAGTTCTAACTTATTTATCAGTGTTAAGAATTATCTTCCGCGGACATACGCACTATTTGTTTCGAAATTTTGTAACTTAAGTTCGCTTAGAAACAGAGAACCTCGCACTTACTTCTATTTTCGTTTAGTTTAATCGTTGCCAATATTCTTACTAGTACGTTGAATATGTGTACCTTCCGAGCAAATTCTAGAACAAACATGAGCACCACAGTTAGACTTCTCATGATTCCGCGCGTTGACATTCGCAGTATTTTCCTCCACATGGCCTTTTTGTGGCGGGAGTAAAAATAAGAGATGAGTGGCTCTGAGCAGCTCCTTGCTAGCACCTTACTTAAAGAAGGAGAATGAATTTCTTATTACTCCACAAAGAAAAATGTGATCAAAACTCTGACTAGTAAAATGCCTGTATAATTTCAATTGTGTCGTAAACGTGATGATTTGTTTATCTCTCAAATTAAAGTACTACTGTTTTATTCATAAGTTTCAAAATTGGTAGCCTAATTTATTCTGTATCATTCGTTTCTGACTGCACATCCTTTAAAATCCTGTCCTCATGCCACTCTGCCGAAAAATCATATTAAAAATTAGAAGCGTAGTTCTGTAATTATTTTCGGCTTGCAATGTAGACATTGAATTAAGCTCAATAACTAACGAAGTGGATGGCCTTGTCTATGGAATATGAGCGCTGATGTGCCATACACACGCTGCCAGTAAATATCCTCAGTTGAAAATCTACCACTCGACGAGGCTGAACGCGATGTCATCACCATAAGTGGCGTTCAGATCAGGTCTTTATGCAAGCTCTATAGTACAAATAACCGAAACAAAAATGTTGATAGTTCTATCGAGTGATCTTTAAAAAAAATGCTTTTCGCTCGTCGAATTTTATTCATTAGGCTTTTTCTTGATAAATTACAAGTGCTGCGAATTTTGGAGAAATGTGAAACTTTTATATGGGGGTTTCCCTAAGCTAGTGGAGTGGCTGCTGACACTGTCGAACCGAAAGCCAAACTGAACACACGCAACCTCGAGATTTGAACAAGCCCGCCGAACAAACTCAACAGTGAGCGACAGGTTAGCTTTCGTTGGCCATGAACTTTTTGACGTATGATCTCGGACTCTACCTATAGGACTTTTACAAAGTATTTAAAGTAGTACCCTCTTTCAGACGCTGTTTTTTGGCGTCCCAATGGAGGATGTTTCCTCTCAGTGGAACTTTTGTGCAAAACTTAACGTTTGTTACATTTGTAAATATTGTATATGAAGTAATAAATGAACAATGAAATGGTACGTTTCATTTATCCATTAAATATTTTTACCGATAGTGTGATGAACTCCAAAGTATAACTCATTGCTTTTCCCACGGAAGTTATGCGAGTAGACTTTGTCCTGATTGAAGTTGTGTTGGTAGGGAGCATGGCTCTCCTTAAAAGCTATCCTGAGCTTCGTTCAATGGCACAGTTACGCAATTTGTTTAGTTTCACGCTCAAATTAATACTTGCATTCAATTATTTCGTTCATTTTCAAAGGAATAAACAAAAGGGAGGCACAATAATTTATAGATACCTGCCTTATTTATCAGATTAGCAGTGCGAGTTGACTTTTGGTGGCAAAGCTTTTGCATTGGATGAGAGTTTAAATATTATTGTTATTACATTTTCTTGATACTTCATAGCTACCAAATTGGATGAGGCTCTCATTACTAAAAGTACATTTATTTGAGACTCCATAGCTAAAACATAGGCGATCTCTAGAGAGCGAAAGAAAGGGACCATGTAGTTAGGACAGAAGAAAACTGAAAATCTATGTACGAAGGATTCTCCCGCTCAGAATACCCTGCGTAAGTTAGGAACGAAGATAAAGAAGAGATTGCATGAAAACTGGAGAGAGTAAAGTGGGCGTGAAAGGTAAAAGCCCGGAATGTTTACCATAGCTGAGGTAACCTAACAGAATCCTCCATGTGTCCAGTGCCCATAGAGTAGAATAGACAAGTCCAACTAACTCAAACCTATTGCCTACTCTCTGCCCTCTAGGGGGCTTGGTGTGAGTTTCTTTCACCACTATTTAATTATGAAAAAACTATGAAAACATTTTTTCCGAGGAAATTATTTTGTGGACAGTGAAATTGAATGAATCTTCAAACAATTCAATAAGAAATAAACTTTAGACGTTATCAAATAGAAATTGACGAATAAGTAATACAATATTTTACAAGAAAACATGAAGAGAAAAAAGTTACTTGTTTGCTGATTAGAAGAAGCTTTTGCACGCAACTGGACAATGACACAATAATTTGAAACTTCAGATTGACGCATGTCTATTTCGCCTAGAGAATATTAAATTATATAATCGTTGATAAATTGAAACAATTTCAATAGATACTGAGTGCCTACCCTCGGGAAAACGTTTACGTTATTTTTTCGTACGTTGTGTTACAACTGACTGAAGTTTGGAATTTTCGGGCGAGAAGGATACGAAATGGGAGCTTCGTGGACAACGAAAGCTAGCTTTGAATAGCATAGACCATCGTAACAAATTCAGAATGATACGGAGTGGAGACTCGAAGTTAACGTTGTTTAATAAGCTCTCACTATAGCTACAAGTGGGAATTTCTCATTTGACGAATGTAGCTGGTTACTCACACTCCGACGTGCTTGATATTGTCCAAGTGTGATTTGTTTTCACAGCTCATTTGAGAAATGAAATTTTCCGGCTGAACTTTTAGTGCACTGACTTAGATTCTAAGTTAAATTAGATAAGATTTTAGTTATAGCCTCCCTAACCGCAATAAAGACGTTCCAAAGAAAGGAAGGAGGAAGGCAGTATTTAGTATGGACTTGAGGAAATGCGAAATTTATTCACAAGGTGAATAGAAACAGTGAGTTGAGAAAGAAGTTCATGAAACAAGAAAGAGCCGAAGAAGAAAGAAGTAGGTGCAGAGAAACAGGACAGCAGTGAACCGAAAAAAGATTGTCCATAACAAAGCAAAAACCTATTCTATTTCAACAAAAAGAAGGCCTTCCTCTCAGCTCGGGCCCTCACATATTTTCCCCTGGGAGTTAGAAACAGTAAGCTGAGGGAGAAGCTCATGAAACAAAATAAAAGCAGAAAAAGAAAGTAGTATGTGCTGCAAAACAGGACAGCAGTGAACCGATAAAAAATTGTCCTAACTCAACAAAATACATATCATTTCAACAAAAAGAAGGAATACCTAACTCAGCTCGGGACCTCAAATTTTCCCCCTGGGATCGCTAATTCCCATAGGTACAATAGTTGTATTCCCCTGAGTGAATTGAGGAAACTAAAAGCGGCCCATAGACGATCAATTTAATTGTCAATGTCATTGACTCAAAATATTGATGAATCTTTTTGTTGCCCACAAAGTCAATTAATTGACAGTCGTCAATCAAGCCCACAGACGATCAACTAAATTGTCGATATTCATCATTGTCAATTATATTGACAATAAAATTGATTGTCTGTGAGCCGCTTAAGTTGAGCCTGAGTGAGCCTTATAAAGGAGATAAAAGTGAACCCTTTTTGTACTTTATTTTTCTACACGAGCTTCCAAAACTCACAAGTACCAAACTAAGCGACCGTGGTTATCATTCACAGCAAAATGGAAGCATTGAGAAAACAAACGTAAGTTGAGCCTGGATTAGCGACCAACAAAGAGGGGAGAATGCCTAACGAAGCTCGAAGGAACAGAACAAACGGAACACGATGGAGGGAAGCCATGCAAGGCGAGCGCGTGCGCATGAGAGAAGGATGCAGATGCTGCGGCGTGTGCGCAAGCTCCTGAGGAAATCATCTCCGAAAATATTCTGTACCCTCACACGACCCATAAGTCAGTAAAAAAATATCAGATGGTTTTCACGCTGTCATGAACTATTTTAAAAAGAAGCTACAAAATTTTTTTTTTTACGGAGTAGATGTTCGTAAAAGAAACGAATTGAAAAACGCGAGGTCAGAGGAGTGGTTTCCCATCCGCGCCTCAGTGTTTGGCAGGACGCGGCGTCGTCTGCAAGTTGCCCAGGCTCGCGGATGTCGCAACGGCTCACATTTTCAGTGAAATATTGAAACAGCGTGACGCGCTCTCGGTTCAAGAAGGCGTAAAAAATGGCAGGACGATGGGAATGTTTCCAAGGCCTTCCACCGGGATGGGATGCAAAATTTGATTTCAGAACAGGACGATAGTAAGTAAATTGCTTATTGTTGCTGTTGTATATCCTCGTTGAATTTCGCATGAGAGTTATGCACTCAAGTTTTTAACTTAAACTTTAATACTGCGACAGGAAAGTCTACAGCCTGAGTGAATGTAGCATTCAGAAATATGACATCCCACTATCTTCATTTTACACTATTTATTAGTAAGAATGTCTTCAATTACAACCATTTAGACCTAAAAGCATATGGTTTTGTCCTAAATTGTCTTCACTGAAAATTTTTCAGGAGTAAAAATTCATTTCAAAGTAATAACGTGGGAAAGAACTCGAAGAATTAAAAAAAACTGTCAGATGAAAATTAATTCAATCGAGTGCAGCAGGTTCGTTTAAGCAGTGTGCACAACAGCCATGTGCGTAAAACGAGAGCATTTGAGGGAACAAATTCTTAGACACAGATGTTTGGAGAAACAAACTTTTGGACAAGGACCTTAGATAAAATGAATATACACGGTGAAGCATTTTTCAATTACCATGAAAAAAAGTGTATGCGTTGCTTTCAACACTACATATCAGTCCCATCTCTCAAAGACATGAAACTTTGGTCGGAATATTCCAGAAACCCTATCTCCCTATCTATTCCCTGGATATCATTAAATAATTTGTTTATTCAAGTACGTCGTAAATTGCTCTCACAACGCATTCAACGCATGAGGTGTAAATTACTTTAAACTTGCGCTTGAAAGTATATCGTCTACGCTCACCGCGGTATCTCTTGAGAGTGTTGAAGCAACGCAAGTATTGATTTGGAACAGAAATAGGTGACGCTTCAAAAACTCTCGAGCGCGTAGGAAATCAGCTGCGCGAAGCACCGGTCTTGGAAAAGATGGCGGAAAGATATAAGTGATGAATAATACGCGCATTGACACAAAATTAGAAAGACTCGAATGTAAATTAAACTTGGCTAAATCTAGGTGAAGTTAGAGGGGATTGCCAAAACAAGCTAACGAAGAAATTGGTCCCGCTAGTGTGCTTGTAAACTTTCCAGTTAAGCAAAATTACTCTATAGAACGTCTTTCCATCACGATATCGCAGATAGGAGATAGTTATAATTAACATTACATTAGTTTAGGACTCCACACCGAAGGTGATATCATGAGAGTGAAGAGAAGGGACCATTTTATGACTAAAGAACATGAAAAATGTGGGCTCAAAGTGTGTTCCCAGAATTAATTTAAAAGGAAGAGGTAGAAAATACAAAGAAGAGATAGTTAATAGACATGAAAACTGAATAAAATAAAATATGTGTGAAAGATCGAAATTCAGAAGGCTTGTCTATAGCTGATGTAACGTAACCGTATCCTCCACGCTGGTATCCTTGCTACACGGGAGCCATTCCCCAGAGACAAAATCGCTCATGCCTCCTGAGGGGTCAATTGTTAATATTTAATTTCCAAGTTAGCTGTTGAGAAACTCATAAACATGGAATCAACCCTTTCTTTTTAAAAGGAGAAAGAGGCAGCTATTCCAGCAAAGACGGGAACAAAGCCGTAAAGGTCTGTGTTGGAAACATTCAATCTCGATACTTACAAATAATCGGCAACTTCTTTCAAATCTCAATCATCTTCTGAGACAGATTTAATTCCGATAGTGATTTCAATTTTCGACAGCCGAAGCTACCAAGGGAATTTTCAGAGCATTTCGACGCCCCCATAGCTACCATCGACCTGCTGGAAGCAATTTTCGATAGAGATCAGCAATAGGAGCTCGTCTCGGCCTTGTCACCCACAGAGTTCTGCGACAAGCCTTGAGACCAACTAAATTTCGTGGTGCGAACGTTGCGGAGCCGGCGAGGGGAAACGTTCTAGGCGCGGACTGGTAGTTATTGATCTGGGTAAGGGAGGGAAGAGGACGGCGGTGTGTGAAGATGGGATAGCAGGGAGTAAGAGGGAAAGTGTCTTTGAGAGCAGGGAGTGATTTAATGCGATGTATTTAGGTCTCCTGGCGGTGGAAGAAAATTTCGAAGTGAACCATCGACCAGCAGAGCAAACAATCTTATTTTTCTGTAGTACCACTACTTATGAATTCGAAAAATGACTCATTCCTCTTTAAAAATATTACTCATTTTATGAAAAAGTAAAGATATCAGTTTAAATAGAAGTAAGAGCCTTGAAACTCAGCATGACCACTTCTCAGCAGTCCGACGGAAAATGAAGAAGAAAGGAAACCTACGATTCACTAAAATGTGAAGCCAAATCCACAACGGATTCTCACTACCGGCACACTGGAAACTAGAAAAAACTATTTTCGTGTAAAAAATGACTGATAAGCACAGGAAGAGTTCAAGTAGTCGTATCTACACAAAACGTACTTTAGGGTAATAAAAAATTTCAGCATCATGTGCCAAGATCACTCCGTAGAACGTTTTAAAAGGGGAGCTGACTGATTCAAAATTTGGCAAATACTTCACTTGAAACTAAACAAGTGCGCTCACCGTAAGAATGCACCAATCGCTCAGTACCTCGAGATCACTTTGAGGTCTTGACGATCATATGAACTGAGTTCATTCAGCGTAGCTCAAAGCCTTCCCATATTTTAACCGTTTGTTTAACATCTGAAGTCTCACTAACCTCAAGAACCGAAGTCGAATTCTTTTACACAAATTCCTAACTTGATTGACTTCGTGTTCGAAGTGTTTTCTCTCAAAAACTAAGTTCAACCTCGACACAGCCAAGCATGTCTCGAATGGTTTGTGTATCAAATAAGGACCTTTATACTACGAAATTTTTATAAACCAATGTGCTGTAATACATTTCATTTACCGAATTTTTCGAAAAAAATGTCTTACATTAAAAAAAGATTTCCTTTTTTCCGCTTTTACAAAATTTATAGGAACAATAACCGTAGTACAGCCGAAAATGCGCGCAGTTTTTCATATAGACTACTTAATTAGTGAGGGTAGTTAACGAAAATTAGAAATTAGTTTAAGCCTTCCTAATCTTTGCAAGAGTGTTCAAAAAGAGGGAGGAGGGAGACACCATTAGGTATGGACTTGAGAGAACGTGGAATCTTTGCACAAGGCGCATAGAAACAGCAAGTTAAGAAAGAAGATGAAAGTTGAAGAAGAAAGTAGTAGGTACTTCAAAACAGGACAGTAGTGAACCGAAAAATGATGGTTTGTAACAAAAAAATTCTATTTCAACAAAAGGAAGGCGTTCCTAATAATAAGCTTGGTATCTCACATATCCTTCTTGGAGTGCTAATTACCATAAAATAGTTGCATCTCCTAAATAAAAAAATTGTTTAATTGGGAAAGAAATAAGGTGTACATCTTTGTTTCGTTACTTCTAATAGATTTTTCATTTGAATTTATTATGATTTATTCCTAATTTTAGGCAAATTTAAAGAAAAATTGAGGCAATTGCAACTTCAGAGCGTTTCAGTTCATGTTAGAGGAATTTAGTGGATCCATTTTAAAGGATCCAGTTCTATAAGTCTGACACTATACTTCTTACACTATATAAAAAGAAAGAAATTCCTAATTTACTGCGACCACGCAACTAGTCTCAGAAACGTAATTCTTGGCATCTTATTTCAAACAATAAGGCATTCTATGAACTAAAGCTCCCAAATCGAACACAGAAAATTTGTGTAAGTTTAACATCTTATTTTAGTTACAAAATAGTACACAGGAAATTTGTGTAAGTTTGACATCTAATTTCAAGCAAATAACGCACTCTATGCACCAAAGTTCCAGAATACTACACAGGAATTAGTGTGAGTTAAGAGTGTGCTTTACGCTGTTTCAGTTACTTCATAGACAACACGACGAAGCAAACAACATGGGAGGACCCGCGCTTGAAGTCGTGCCCGCCACCACCGCCGCACCCGGACACCATTCCGCCGGAGATGCGCGCCACCCAGACTGCCACTGTCACTCCCCTCGTAAGTTCGTTTTCTTTTTCAGTGCTTCGTAAAAAACTTTAAAGCAATTACCATGGGAAAAGAATCGCAGAAATCTAGAAAAAATTTCCAGAACTCAGGAAAAAGTTTTCCGGGACTGTGGGAAAATGAATTTTTCCAACAGAATAACTATACAAAAATGGGGCATGGTTTTTATATTTCCAAAAAATAATAGGAAAATATCCTGTAACTAAGCACTGTTAATTTGCAACAGAAACAGTTTATGTATGAAATGAACAGAGAGCATTTTGTTTCGCACAAACAGAGAACAGAAGCCGTTTCTGTTCGCGATGATCCCCTACATGTATCGCAACGCATGCGCTTTGCGTGCACAAATTGTTACATTCATACGTCCATTCCAGTATCCACGCTTGCATATACTGTTAGAATGTTAGTAGAAGCAATGCCTTTTGAAGATTTCCTGTCCAGTGAAGCAACGCTTTCCTTTTTGTTAGTCTCAACAGCATGCTGTAATTCTAACATGGCTCAAACAGAGGGAGCTATATACTGTTTTGCTCTCCGAGTTATATCAGCCACCGCTACTGATATTACGATACTTGTTGCGGTATGTTTAACGTCTGCAACACTAAGGAATGTAAAAAAATTCATTTTTGACAGCCAAATTTTTGGAGATGCATAGTTTTTTCCATTTGCATTCATCTACGCATCCATGCAGGCACTGGTACGCTTTCATGCACACGTGCACGCTCATTCATGTATTCGAGCACATATGTAAAAAATTAAAGAATTTACTATTCATATACCACTAGCGATACATCAGTAGATTGTTTCTCAAGTCTATAAAATGCACGCTCATTCATGTATTCAAGCACAAAAATAAACAAAAATGACAAATTTACAATAGGTTTACCGCAAGCGACACGGAAGTAGATCGTTTCCTAAGGCTATTACACTGAACACATTTGAGTACAGCTACTCTTGGGCCCGTCTAAGTTCAGCCCCTTCTATGGCATTCTATCATCAACACTATTTTAAGGCGTAAAATCATGTAAAATCTAATTCACTTAGCCTAGTTGCACACTAGACTGATCAATGAATGGGTTCACTCAGGATTCGATGCATTATTTTACAACTATGTGTAGTTAATATAATCCTTGCCAACAACAAAGAGCGTGACTTCGTCAACGTGAATAGCTGAGATTGGGCTAGCTTTATCATTGTCAATACTTTTCAAATAAGTGATTGATTTTTTTCTTCGTCTTTATGAACTAAATAATGTAAAAAATATACTTGAGATGATTTTTCAACAGAAACTATACCTTGGTTAATAACTTGAGAATTTACTCTAGGTTTGAGGATTGGATGAAATACAATGTCACATCTAATAGCAAAAGGTGGTGGCATGCGCGATCCTTTTCGAATAAAGCGTAATTGTGTACTATCATCCTAGCACCTCACTAGCGTTCGAGGGAATGCATACATATCATAGATGTATGAAATCTTGGAGAACCTGACACTGTCACGCATCGATCCATTATTGTAATAAGGTCACATTGTTCAGCACGGGCAGTGAGCTCCTCAGAAAGAAATGATAGAGCGAAACTCGATGCTGGATGTATGACATTCGTGTTGGAAGTATTTGGCATACATCGATCTTTCACGTTGATAGAAACTTAC
Organism: Platorchestia sp. MABIK; assembly: GCA_014220935.1. Taxonomy (NCBI): domain Eukaryota; kingdom Metazoa; phylum Arthropoda; class Malacostraca; order Amphipoda; family Talitridae; genus Platorchestia; species Platorchestia sp. MABIK. Next base: position 22,287 of record JACJUY010000824.1, read on the forward strand.
TTCTCCGTGCAGTCTACATGACTTGTGTGTACACCAGTGGTCAATGCCCTTATAGGGCCAAAACTCTCAGGTTTCGGTTTCCTGGTCAAACGACTCAACCGAGAATCTGCACAACTGCATTCGGCGAGAAAATCCCTCTCAAAAACCGTAATTGCAGCAGTTCTTCTAATATCTAACTTCCCAACGAAATCTTCGAGCGTAACAAAAAGTTTGAATTGTGAAGATGTTAACTAGAAGGCGAATGTTCAAGAGTGTATGGATTTAGTTCTTTGTTGAATGCACGATATCTTTCGAAATGGACGAAAAAATCTCAGACAAACTATGTGCGCCGCGAAATCAATAAATATTCAAAAACAGCCGCTCTTCTAAGTCAAGGTTTCTGCGGTCGATGAGAGACATCCTTTGCTTAGCTTAAACCTAGACGTAGCAGACCATCATGACCTCATCGATCTATGTTCAAGTGACCGCTTGTAAGTTCCGCGAAACTGCTTCCTTGAAGCTAGCAAGCTGTTTCGATAGTCGTTAAGCCTAGAATAATTTGCACGTGAATAATGTATAACTTCTGTGATGTCATTCATGAAATGCCATACAGCTTTGATTAAAGCACACTTTCTGATTAATAAAAAAAACACATTGGGATTGCATAAACCTGCTGATGGATTTAGGTTTTATGCTAGACATCGAGTTTCAATAAATTGCGTTTCACAAAAAAATGAGAGTGGGGAGCGCGACAAATACCCCACTTCCATGAATTCCTTCCTCCCAGCGGCATGTGTACGTAGAGCACGAGGCTATCTTAGGCGTCTAGACCAGAGGTATGCATTGCGCAGCTCGGTAGCCGCTGGCGGCTCGCGATGACTCAATTCACGGCTCTCAAAAAACATATTAACTAATTAATTCTTTAATATGTAATTTAAATAAACGCTAACTTGCAGTAGCTGCTGCTCTCTCAATCAGTCCGAAGTGACTCTCTTGCAAAATTTAGTGACTAACACTGGTCAGACAGTGAGCAAGCCTATAGCAGAGAGCGTTTCTTTCAGAGAGAAGGTCTGGTTACTTACCATTAGCTTAAATTGGTCCTACTCAGGCGTACTCATTAAAGACTTAATTCGAGGATTTAAAATAAATTTATCAATAAAGACCATGAAGGATCTAGTATCATGACACTCAAGCAAGTAATAATTTAAAATATTACCAGCGTTTATTATTATAATTTCCCTGTTAAACGGAAAAGACTAAGAAATTTTGGTCAGCTTGTTGACTGCATTCGAGTTGGTTTCAGCATTTCTTTTCACTTTACTAACGGCACACGAGCGCTAGAACGGTCACCATATCCTGCACTAGTCATTGATTTACTGTACGCGACAGTTTTTCATTATCACATTCTGGCCTCGCCAGTAATTACACACACTGTAAAATTGAGTTACTGGCACAAAGATACCCGACTATTTTTCATTGCCACATTTTAGCCCCGCCTGTAACTACAGCTACTGTATAATTGAGATACCAGTACAAATATCCCATGAGCTGCGCACGCTTTTAACATTTTCACCGCAACGTGCGCCGTGGCCACGGAGGGGACCGTCACAATACTGCTGACTGACCAGTTGTCACGAACTCAATTTTCTAAATACTTAATTGAAGGTAAATGAGGGCGTGAACCAGTAAATACTCGTAGATTTTCAAAATTGCTTTGTACAACACTTTAAATTTGAGTTGAATACTGAACTTCAGTTTTACCAATACGCGGTTAAACAGTAAAACCCAACGGCGTTACCGACTATAACTCTGACCACAGGTGGGGGGCTGGGCAAGCCCCCCTATGGCGGGAATACCGGCCTCTCTCCTACCGCCCTACGCTCTCTACGGACCCGTGTATCCAACACAGGTTTGATTTCAGCCCATTCGTTAATGTCGTTCATCGTAGTGACGCTTCCTTCAATCACATCACAAAAACAGCGCTTCTGTCATCACCAGCGTTTTTGAGTGTGTCGTACCGCACCAAATTTGTTCCCTAATCATTATTACAGGTTTGATTCCAGCCTATACGTTAATGTCGTTCGTAGTCACGCTTCCTTCTTTAATCATATCACAAAAACAACGCTTCTGTCATCACCAGTGCTTCTGAGTGTGTGGTACCGCATTCAATTTCTTCCCTAACCATCTTTACTGCCAAAGTGTGGAGGTGTTTTTCTACTTCGGTGTGAACTATACTCAACAGTGAGTACGTTGCACCCAGTGAAACAGAAGATTTCGTGTTTAAGTCCTTCAATCGTGCAGCGTACCTCCATTTTTGATGGTCCTTCCGATATGTGACTCCAAGCCTGTGCATCTCCTCCAACTGAACTCTTTCACTCACGTTCACATGCGCTTGTCGTGTGTAGTGTTGTAGTAATGCTTCTCGCAAAATCAACAGCTTTGTCGCACCCATATCAATTCTGCTCACGCTCTGTGGACTGCATTCTGCTACTCTCGTGATCGTGTTTGTATTGAGCTTTCCGGCTTACCTTCTAGAGGCAGATTTCGCTGTTAGAGAGTACACCACGCAAAAACTGTTTTAATGTATGTACAGTGATGTCTCTTTGTGTTTCAATTATAAACAGGAGTAGTTGAAATCGTACGAGCTTTCGCGAAGACCCAGAATGATGATGGTGAAATGTTCGATTTCGCTTTGTAATTTCATTGATGTACCCAAAAATATGAGTGCATTAACCTCATATTCACTTGAAATTTGTCCTTTTCTCATCATCCCCGCCATCCTTACCTGGTCTGGTGCACTGTTACATTTAATTAAAGAAATTTAAATCTATGCACGAAAATTTTAAAAAATACATAAAATAGAACGGCGATTCTATCTATGATCTATCACTTCGCTCCACAGTGCATGGCCATTAACTCTCAGAGGAGCAGACTCTAGGTAAACTGTATAAGCCATTTTAAAACTGAGCAACGCTAAAGAAGCCGTAAATTGTACATACCTGCACATGCGAGGACTTCACTTAGATGCGTACGTGGAGCAACTCCTCATGCCAGAAGTATGAAATGGTTCCTTCTCTAGAAACAGAGCGATGGAAGTCCGCTCAAAGCTGTACTATTTCCGTCAAAAATCGTCATGATTGGACAAAATAAAGTATGAATAAAGAAAGGCTCGTATGATTAGAGTAACATTTTTAATGCATTATAGTGGTTAAAAGTATATTTAATGTAAGTATTGCTACCGTCATTCGCCACCATTGATCGCGTTAAACATGAACCAAAAGGTTTAGGAGGGTTTTACGTTCATGTAATGAAAGTTATTTTTTAATTACGGTATTAATATAGGGCTGTTATTAAAACCATTTTAACACACATATTTATAATACCCACTAATTTCACTTATGTATAATAGTTATTATTAAGAAAAAAGTAATGAAAATAGTATTACTATTATAAATCATTACTAAAATCACTTATGACTAATAAAATGCATTATTGATACTAAGAGGGCCAAGGGGCAGGCCAAAATGCAGCGCTATCATCGATGAAGATCACAGCGCAGAAAGCAAAGTGCAGAAGAATTGGAGGGCTGCCGATTTAAAGAACTTAGTATGAGTTTGACATTAAGAGGAATGAGGGGCACATCAAAATGCAGCGCTATCATCGGTGAAGATGAAGATCACATCGCACAAAACAAAATGCAGAAGAATTGGAGGGCTGCCGATTTAAAGAACTTATTGGGAGTTCACTACAATATAACAGACCGGTTGCCTTCCTCAGCATGCAAGCAGAAGATGTGCGCCCAAAACAGCACCCAAATATTAAAAGCGAAAATTTTGCGGGATATACTTACAATGAAGATGCTGAACTGTCCCCGGTGACTCCGGCGAGTGTACAGGAGCGTGCCGTTCTGTAAAAATACAAACAATGACACACTTGGAAAATGATGTAGATTTAACAACAATATCATTGATAAAAATTGAAAATAGGAGAAACCCAAGGATAGATCCTTGTGGTACTCCATGGTTAATTGTCAGTAGTTCCGATTGCGCATCGTCCATGTAAACGTATTGCTTCTGATTTGTTAGTTATGATCAAACGATGTGCCTAAATCCTGACTTCATGTGAACTGCTACGTCTCCAAAAAAATGCTAAAGCGGAATTTCTTCAATGCATCCCTCTCTAAGTACGATAGTTCTTGTTCGTACTTACATTAATGAAAGGAGTTTAGCTAGCGCCTCTGTCAATGTGTGTTTAAACAATGGAAAGAAACTTCGTCGAGACGTAAAACTGCATAATAAATTAGGAAGTAAAGTATCGAATAACAAAGAAACTTGAACTTGGGTAGGAAGTCAATATCGTGTAGTCCATGCGGTCAGTTGGTCGATTTCACTCCCGAAAGAGAAATAACAGTAGAAAAATAGTGAGATGAAGAACACAGTTGAGAGCGAAACTAAATTCATGGCTGCCTGTTCAGCTACCTGCAATTAGTGGTACAGATTCTGCTGTAGGTAGCTATGGCAATGATCTAGAAGCAGAAATTCCTCCACGTATGCTAGTATGTATTGATTAGCATAACTCATGACGTAGCTTCGGAATTCGTTCTCAGTTGACACGTACCGAAGATGATCCAAAGATCGAAGCGATGAATCCCCACATCGCATTACATACCAATAATTTGGTGCAATATTGGTAATGAATTGAACTTGAACTTGCATGAAAAACACGGAAATTTTAGGACAATTTTTGGAAAGGTGTAAACTTGGCGGGTAAGTCTACCTCGAGCATTTAATTGATCTATGGAGTGATCGACGTAACGGTGGTTGCAATCAAAAGACGCACTTAACACATGGGTAGCCCTCGAAGATACGAGCTGCGATTTAGTAGATTAAACTACTCAACACCAAAGATGTTGTAGATGAAACTACTTTACTTTCATCTACTACTTTTAAGTAGATGAAACTGTTCAATACAATCGAATTTATTTGAAACACGTACACTGCCCAAGAGCTCAAAGAAAAGTCCCTTGTGAGTGCAGTCTGAGCACTCATCAGAGAAAAACACATCATCATGACTTGGTAGGGATTTTCTGAGAAATCGAGAGAATTTCTAACCTTTTGATATAGCGAATTTTTTTTGTAAAAAACGTAAGGGTCATAAAGCCTAACGATATTTTTTCACTTCAGCGTTGAGAACGACGAAGATAAAAATCGGTTACATCAACATTCAAACACTAGATCTTGGAGTTAGTAAGAGGCTACCGGAAAAGCGTGGAGTGCAGGATGTGCATGCGCTGATAAACAAATTTGAAATGCCAAGAATGATTGACCTTACTCTTCGTTTCAGGAGTAGCCTACTGCATGTTGCAAAGCATTTACACGTATTCGGACGACTAAACGAAAAGAAAACAAATTATACAGACGATAAATCTTTTACATATAGCGACCATCTCGAATTTGCAACTTTTAGCTTAGACTTCTGTATTAGGAAAACTCAACTACAGCAAGTATGTTAATGATTGGTGACGACTGATATCGGGAGAGCTTTGAAATTCACAAGTTATACATTGGCTGAACTTCGTTCTTTATTTTAGTTATTAGATGCGCCCGAGTGCTAAAATCATTGTATTTGTACTCTCCAGTCACTTAATGATTTAAACTGCAGTGGTTCTTAAACTTTTTTAGCAATGACCCAAAATCTGTCCCAAAATAACTGCCGCGACCCAAGCCTCCATATCAATAAAATTTTTACCATACTATAGGTTAACACAAACACGCTACATAAACCCTTAGCAACCCAATGAAATGGCTTAAGGCCCTGATACACTAGGCAAAAATCGCGGTGATAACCGTCAGCATGCCTCGCGAAGTGCCTCCCACCCCTGCACACCAGCCAGTTGGCAGAGTGGCCACCGAGCTTTGCTGCGATCCGACCATGTCGGAAACAGACGGGCGTCACTGCGATGAGCAGTACAGTTTTTATCGTTGACGAGAGAGGTGCGCAGCTATGTCTTGCTCCGCAGTTGAGTGGACAAAACTCTAACGCTGTATTTTATTAACGCATTTAAAAAATACGGCTGCTTGTAGAATGTGTAAAGCAGCTCTTACAGAAAGCTAAAGCACAGCGCAATGGGCGCTTTATTTCTAATCCGGCGCACTCTACGGCTGGTTGCAATCGTGCACCTACTCATACGACATGCAGAGACTGACTGACCCTGACGCCTTGCAATGCATTCCGCGGTGATTCCTCTTGCGTTCTGAGTGTATCATGTCGCCAGTTCTCACTTCAACTGGCGGCGGGATCCACTGCCGCAATTTCTCGAGTCATGAACGCCAGTGTATCAGGACCTTTAGCGACCTATAACTTTGGATCGCGAAACAGGAGTTAAGAACCACTGATCTAAAGTCTCAATTGCTGAGTACTGTGCGGCCCTAAAAATTTGAATTCTGAATTGCAAGAGGTCATCAATTGTCAGTACCTAGGTCATTCCATTAATTCAATCCCTATCAGGTCACAATGATGTGTTGACTCGAGAGCGCGTCAATCTACAACATTTCACGCAGGTCATGAAGCTGCGTTCAAGTCGTGCAAGACATTCAACAGACTAAAAAAGGAAAAAAATTCTTCGTTTTTGAGAAACTAGGCATATTTGTTTGTTTTCATTACCCACACTCATCTTGCTGTAAACCTTCAATTTAGATTAAAGTCATCTAGTTAAATTTAGATTAAAGTCATCTAGTTAAATTTAGATTAAAGTCATCTAGTTAAATTTAGATTAAAGTCATTTAGATAAAGTCAATCATCTGGCGGCTGCAAAATGAGTGTGAGGCACCCGAACCCAATGAATTAAATCACAAGAAAACGTATAAACTACCAAGTATTTGTACTAAATAACATTTCATAATTCGGTTAGCAGAATACGACAAAAATCGAAAGAGGCAGACCACACTCCTCCCTAATAGATCTAGCGGTTAACTACAAGCAGCTAAAAAAACGCAGTCTACACCGTCGTCGTGAGAGCATCGTGGTATTATCAGTATGAATTTCTCGATCACATCACTCCTCCTAAGCTCATTAAGCGAATCGAACCAAAACTAGTGTTGTGAATTCAGCGTTTGTGGAGAACAGTCAATTCAGCGCATCAGGATGAATCAGACAACCGCTATGTAAGGTACACGTAGCGGCAAAACACGCCTCTTCGACCTTTTCACCACCAATATCACACAAGTAAGGCAAAATCACCAAGAATATTGTTTCAATACGTTTTTGTCAACTATGAGCAGTTGTAGATTTAAGTTTCTCACTCGCTTTTGCTAACACACCCAAATTTTGAGTTATTTCAGATACCCTTAAAAAAATCCAGAGTTCTTACAGACGAGCTAAATACACCAATAAATTTAAAAAAATATTTACCTGAGACTGACGATGGCGTGAAATAATATAAAAAAACAGTGTGATAAAACTTTAAATAATCAGTTTTTATCAAGTATTTTAACAAGTTTTCTTCCACGTACAGACAGATGCGCATTGATGATTTTGATTAAAATTCCAAACAAAACAGATTGGCTCTGCATTCGAGGCCTTCATATAAAAAAAGAGCCTTCGCTCAGAGGTAGGAGCTGATCTTCGACTGCAGAGGGTAAAGGTCAAGTTTGAGACCATTGTTGACGAGTTCACTTTTTGAAGTCAATTTATTTGACACCAACATCGTTATCAAAAATTTAATTGCCTCTGATAAACGTTACGCTGTCACACATTTGTCTACCTCTACTCGCTGGCGTGATAAGAGTTGGAGAATAATTTTGGCCGAAGAACTTTGCTCTAAACTCTATGACGCATTTACGCGTAATAATTACCGTCATCAATAGGAGGTCAATGGGGCTGAATTTAATGGCATTTAACCTATCATTATACGTAAATATATGTCATGTTCTTTCTCGGTGCTGTTATAATTTTCGACAATTACTTGTGGACTAAGACAATATGATTTCACAAACCAATCAATTCATGTCCGCGTTAGACCCTGAAGTATATGGTCGTCTCACTTCAACTTTTTCATTCAGGTTCTGGTAAATTTTCGTTTAGTTCCATCGTTTACTTTGCTGTATCAACGTAAAATAAATAATCAGCTACAAGCACTCCGAAACTGTGTTGCTAGGATGTTAAAAATGTGCGGGACGAGCAGCATGACAATATTTTTCAAATAATGTCGCACAAATTTTTTTTTTACGAGAACACCTGAGATGATTAACAATCTTTAGCAGCTCCAGCAGAACAAACGCATGGTCAAGATTTCTGAACACGTCAGTGGTTTGCATTAGTCGCAAATTTCTCAGAAAATTAATAACAAGAAAACTCCAAGAAAATTATTCATTTTTACTACGAAAACGTTTCGGAGTCCCGCTCCATCATCAGATCACAAATAATTATTGCGTCTGGAATAACAGATAGTTCGACAGCTGGTATCAAGTGTCGAACATTGTAAACAAAGGATTATGATCACGTGCCCCGCTACTAAACTTAGACAGGTCACCATGGCTACAAGGAACCATCGACCGCCTCGAGTCACCTGTACACTTACAGGGCATTGTGGCTTGAGTGATATGCCCCGTGATGTGGATTAAACACTTTGACTGCCACGTGTGAGCCATATTTGGGGTGCTGCCATAGCGTGGGGTCTGCCCCTATATACAGTATGTCCTACCAAGGTGCAGTTTGATACGTACAAATCAAGTGTTTATCGCTAATTTAAGGACAGCGTCCCCCATAGGAATCCAGGATTTTGAGAAAATTGGAGAAATAGGGATTATTGCTGCT
>JACJUY010000824.1:33786-58971 GCA_014220935.1 Platorchestia sp. MABIK
GGGAGAGGGGGGAGAGGGGGGAGAGGGGGCCATGGCCGCCCCCCTCCCCGAAATGTTGAGCCGGGGGCCAGTCTCAGTCGCCGTTTTAAGTAAAAGAATTAAAAAATTGTGATGATTAATGTCTTGACCCCCCGAAATTCGCGGCTGTCTGCGCCACTGATCAACATAACCTTGACACGTTGACTGCTATGGGTTATTAAACTGAAGTTAAATTTTCAACTCTAATTTAAAGTCAACCGTTTATAAAAGTTCTGGTAAACGTCAAGGAGAACTGACAAACCGATTTTAAAAATTTTGTTGCTTAAATCATAATAATTAAATTTAAATAAATAACTTTTATTCCATGCACTTTTTGGGGGAAATGAGTATTTAACGAGTTAAAGCGGTATGTTAATTTCCGTCTTTCATGACAATTATAGCCTTCCAAGCGGTAAAAATCTTTTCATGTTTTTACGTTTTATTTATTATTTTTTTTGTGTGTGTGGGGGGGAGGGGGGGTGGGTTACGTTATCTAATCAATTGAATCTAAATAACTGAACAAACCTGGGTCTTCAGAAAGAAGACTTCATTCTTCGTCCGAAGATTCAGTTTCGGGATGTACTGCGATCGAGCGTTTCTTCTCTGAGAGCGGCGGCGGTTATACGTAGCACACGATTACATGGCAGTTTTAACCGTAATCTGCTGCAGACGATCTCCGCTATGACCCTTGAAATATTCATTTGCAACGGGAAATGAATAAAAGAAAATTTTTTAGTTCGATCTAATAGCCATTGAACAAGTAATAAAAATTCAAGAATCGATTGTAGTTTTCTCCTCAACGTTCATCCGACGCTTATTCGACCGCATTCGAGCCACGAGAGACGAAAATTAACATACCGCTATAACTCGTTAAATACTCATTCCCCCCAAAAACTGCATGGAATAAAAGTTATTTCTCATCTAATTACCATGATGTGAGCAATGTAAACTCAAAAATCGATTAGTCAATTCTTCTTAACACGTTCACTGCGTTTCTGCGGCTGTTACGGTTGGTTTGGTTAGGTTGTAATTAGCAGAATAGGGAAATCGGTTTTCCAGCTTGGATAAATTTTAATTCTTCGTCATGAATATGAAAAATACAATAGCACGATAAAAATTAACCTCGTATGACAATTATTTTTAAAAATGTCATGAAACAGATTAAATGTCATTCATTTATACCGGCACGTAAATGTGCAATTTACCTGTTGGTACACATGTGGCCCAATACGCAGTGAACGTGTTAACATTTACCAAACTTTTATAAGTACCTAACATTAACTGGGTATATTAAATACCGTCAATTTTTTATAGGTTGGTAAAAATTTCCAGCCGACCCCTCGATGGGTCGTTTCGCAGCTGGGAAAACTTGAGCTCGACCCACCGATGTGTCGGATCGCAAGCAACGCGTTTTAACCATTCCAGTAACTCGCTCATGGTCTACCGGAGTGACAATTTGAGCTGCTGAGATAGCAACGGATTAACACTTTGACAGCAACGTGAGCCACCGGTGGTCACTGGGGGAGTTTTCATAATGCTGCTGACCGACCGGTAGTCTCGAACTCCATTTCCATAATTACTTAATCAAAACAAAATGAAGGAACGATCCAGTTAAATGTTTGCTATTTTCAAAATACTCACCACAATCGACTTTAAATTCGAATTGAATATTGAATTTCAGCTTAACCCACGGCAGGGAGCGGGCCCAGTCTGACTTTTTCGCCGCCTGCATGCACATTTTTCGCCGCCTAAGCGATTTAATTACCGGGGCGGCGAAAAACATGCATGCAGGCGGCGAAAAAGTTAGACTGAGGAATGTGTTAACATTATAATTACAGCAGGATTGTAAGCATTTTTGGGGGCGAGAACTTATACGGCGAGAATTTAACTGAGCGGCATTGTACACGGATTTCGTGCGTACCATTTCAACAAGCTGTTGAGGCTATCAAAATTACACAATACATTTAATTATTTACTATATAGTTCATTTCTTAATGGTCGTAATAGCAGAAACTTTGGAGAGATAAACTCTGCTTTCAAGGATATGAAATCCTTCATCCAATAAAGAATCCAATAAAGGATATGAAATCCTTCATTGGGTTTCATATCCTTCACGCACATTCCTTCTACGACGCTGTAAAGCACAAAATTAGGAGTTACTTTCATTTGTAAATAGAGATCTACATCAAAGCCCAGAAAAATTACAATCTTATACGGATACATCATTTCTATAATCGCACACAAATTTTAGGTTATGAAGAAGCAGCTCTGACAACAAGACCAGCCATTGTCTGCCCTGTACGTGCCCTGACCCAGCTGATTTTTTTAACCCCTAATTAGCTCACCTTCTTGTTCAGTGTCACTCAATCTTCTGCATGCAGGTCGGTTTATCCTTTAATAGATTTACGCTTTATTTTTACACAGAACTGCAATAAATAATCTCGATTGACTTGTTTTAACCAGGACGTAATCAGCTTCCGCGGTGCTGGCCTGCCAGTAGTGCCAACCCTACCTACATCCGGGCTGCGATCCGCCAGGGTGAGACACTTTATGTCAAATTATTGTTCATCACTTCCTGTAATGAATATTTCTCGTTTTAGTTATTGAATAAACTAGTGATTTTAGCTGCTCATTCCAATCATGAATAGGGACTTAAATAAATAAAAATGCATGAGTGTGCTTATGTTACTGAACTGTACGTTTTTATTACTTCAAACGGTAGAATAATTTTGAAAATTTTCGTTTTGGTATTCTCAAGGAATGATGCAAAATTTCTGCCGAAAATTAAAAAAACACTGCTTTGGAAGATTCATTTCTGTTAACACATAATATTTTCCATTATTTTTCATTGGTTATTTTCCCCGATTTTACAGTGTCCAGAGTTTTATCCTTGATCACCTCATTCCTTGAAAGATTTTTCCCTTCTTGATGGCATTATTTTTAGATCAAATACGATTCTTCAAGAAAAAAAGCCGTTTTATCCTGCTTTATCCTATTTATTATCGTACATCCACGATACACGATAGAATTCTTCAAAACTTCATCTCACAACGTTTAATCTCAAACATAACAGTTTTTTTGTGTAAAAAGCATACGTGTCATTAATTTGGGTTTTAAAAATGGCCTCCCAGTATTTTATTGCTTTCTGAACACGGTTACTTAATAGTTCATGAGGCTATATATGTAAAATTATCACTTATCATTCTGAATTCTAGTCCGCTTTATCGTTAATTTACAGATTATCGCTTTACAGTTAATTCTCTAATAACGCAAAAATGCTTATTCCTGAATTAGAGTTATAACTTCTTCAAATTGTTCTCAGGACGCTGACAATGAGATGGATGTTGCCAAAATCTCAGCGATGTTCCCGACAGTACCGGAGGCGCGCATCAAGGAGCTCTTGAAGAAGTGAGTCCTGCTGATTTATTTCTGCCATGTTTTGTACGGGTCATTCCTTCATGACCCAACACTCTTTAACACGTTCACGCCTTTCTGCGGTTGTTAAGGTTGATTTGGTTAGGTTGTGAGTATTGTACTTATAATTATAATCAAAAAAATTTATTATAATTAACTGTGAATTGGAAGAGCTGAATGCTAGTCTTTAAGGTCACTACAATTCTAGGATCAAGTATCTCCCGCTCGTCAATATCAGACCTGGTAGAGAAAGGGTGGAAGAAAGATGAGCATTTAGCAGATTATTGTTCATGTGTGCAGGGGTATTTAAGGTTCGAAGGATTTCATCTCATTAGGAATTTCATACACGCATTGCTAATGTTTGAGTTATTAATTTAATTATTTTCACTTAATTTAGGTACCATCAGCGCACGGCAGTGGTGATAAGTGCATTGCAGGTGGCAAAATACCCTTTGGCCACGCCAGGCCCGTATGGAACCTTCACACCTCCGCCAGCCAGACACTTCTTACCCACCGCAGCAGCCCTCGCTGCCTTCCAGTCGTCATCCCAGCAACAACCCAACTCCATGACTAGTAGAACCACCACATTGTCGTCCACACTGACGTCTTCTTCCATTTCTACAACCGGGACAGTTCAGGCAGCGTCGCCATTGAAGAACTCGTTTGTATCACAGACCTACAGCCCGTACGTTGCTCCTCCCCCTCCTTCTCTCCCGCCCCCCACCGGCATCACCTCGGTATCCACGATACCGGTGTCCGCTGCCCCTCTCTCCTTCAACTCGCGTCCGTCCACGCCAGAAAGGAGCCTTATCCAGTCCAGGTTATTGATGCGCTTTGGTACCTTTTATTTAAAATGTCGTTGGTTCAATGTCCAATCCAGGTTTTTGATGCGCTTTTTTATCATTTTTGTCAATAATCATCGATTCGGTGTATAATCGAGGTTTTTGATGCGCTTTGGCACCTGTTATTTAAAATATCGTTGGTCGATGTGATTTTTCGAGTCATAAGGTGTGAATTTTATTAGAGATCGTTGTTTTGATGTAAGTTTTCGAGTCATGAGTTACGATTTTTGTGTAAAATATCGTTGATTTGATGTAATTATCATGAGTTATGAGCTACTCAAGCAACTAGGTTTCGTGAACATATTTCCATTTTAGGGGATCGAATGCCTTTACGTTTCCTCATCGTCTGCCAGTTGAGTGTTTTAGTTTTTTTGCATGTTTCTTATAACTTATAGCAAAGTGAGTACATTTTTTTAAACTGTTTTCTCACTGTTGATCCAACGAATGTTATTAAAACACTTGATGCGTCTACCAATTAGATGTGAGGACTTCTATATCACGAAATTGTTAAAAACACATTTTGGAACAACTATCTGTCGACATACTGTTTCTCTTCCGTTCACCTTTTCTTCCGTTCACCTTTTCTTCCGTTCACCCTTTCTTCCGTTCACCCTTTCTTCCGTTCACCTTTTCTTCTGTTCGCCTTTCTTCCTAAAATCAGGGTACTGATTTTAGTGTGTCGAGGCCTCAAAATTAACTAAGAAGCTAGCTCAAGTTCCGGCACATGACTGGAAGCATGATAACTCGACACAATTATGTGTAAATTATGTTGCTTCGTTGCACTAACTTTAGATTCACAGCTTTTTTAGGGATAAAATACCCACATTTCATGCCACACCATCCCCACCCACATCATCCCCACACATCATGCCACATCATCCCCACACATCATGCCACATCATCCCCACACATCATGCCACATCATCCCCACACATCATGCCACATCATCCCCACACGTCATGCCCCATCATCCCCACACATCATGCCACATCATCCCCACACATCATGCCACATCATCCCCACATATCATGCCTTACAATCTCAATGCTGATCATCCCCACATCTCGTACTACATCATAACCACATCACATCTCATACCACATCCCACCTCTCCCGCCCGCAGGTCGAGCTACGAGCGGGTGCGGGGCACCCACCTGATGGAGAGAGTGGGATCCCTCGGGGATCAGTCGACGGTCGGGGGCTCCCTCGGCTCCCCCAGGCTCTCCACCCGCGCCTCCTCCCCCCACACCACCACCCGCTCCACCTCGGAAGTGACCAGATCGATAATCTCTTCTCCACGTCCGACCCAGTCACCCAGACCCTCCCCCCACTCACCAAAGATTAAACTCAGGTCAGTGCTAGATAGGTTTCACTTTCGGAGACGCAAACTAACCGTGATTTAGTCCTAAGCTGTTGTAGATAGCTTAACGAAAGTTGTAGATAGCTTAACGAAATGGATAGAAATATGCCAAATGAAAACTAGGAACTGACCTCTAAAAGTCAACGGAATGTACATTATCTAATTGACTCTGTCAGGTACCTGAAGGGGATGTTCCCCAACGTGGACCCCATCATGATCCTGGACGTCCTCACCCAGTGCGGGTACAACGTCAAGGAGGCGTGCGAGACGCTCGTGTCGAAAGGGCACGCCAAGAAAGAGCTGTCTTTAGTCCCTCCTCAGCTTCGTCAGAGCGTCATCTCCCAGGACAGCCCCAAGTCCACACCGAAGCCTTCACCTGTGCCAACGAGACCCAAGTTCTTGTCTGAAATTCAAAACCGAAACAGTTGAGTCTACGAATTTGAGAGCTATCTACCTAAGCGGCGTGGAAATATGTAATTAATGTGTTCCTGTGAATATGTAACATGTAATAAATGGACGGCTCTGAAATACAAAACCGTAGAAGTTGAGTCTGCGAATTTTCAGGGTTGTCTACCTAAACCGCATGAAAACATGTAATAAAAGTGTTCATGTTCATGTAAATGGCGGCGTGGGATTGTGTAATGAGGGGATTTTGCTCAAAATATTCATCTGAGTCCTAGGCCTTAGTCCTGGAAATCGGGAGTTCTTGGGTCTATGTAATGGATACATTTTCTCAAAATATTTACCTGTGTTCAGTTCTGGGAATCGGTAGTGTGCCCATGACATAATATTCGAATGAACCCACCGGAACGCTATAAGATTTACGAGTATTTCAGCAAGTTTTCTGCCTTAAATTACGCACGCTTCTAACCTTCGTTTGCCCAAGATTAATTTTCTAGTCACGATCTCCTAAATGTAACAGAATTTGCAGAGCTACGATTTGGTTTCCCAGAGTTTAATTTTTGATCATTTGTTAAGAAGTTCGAGGATTGAACCGAATTTGTAGAGCTACGATCTGATTTATCAATTTTACCACTTGATAATTCATTAAGTATTTTGAGGTGTCGCAGTGAGATCTAACTCGATCCAGAGTTTAATATTTGATTATTTTATTAAGAAGTTCGAGGTGTAGCAGTGAGATCTAACCCAATGCGGTTGTCTCCTTCAGTCCGCCAGCGCCTGGCCACCGACTTCCCAGACGTGACACCGACAGTTCTACGCATGGCTCTGCAGTCCGTCGGCCACGACGAAGAGCTTGCAAAGGCTGTCCTCAGAGCGTCGCAGGTGGACGGCAAGCTCAAGAAAGAGGACAAAACGAAAGCCATCACTCCTGGTGACCTGCGCAGGTATTAGAAATTCAGTTTCAACACTTTGACCGCGATTGGTTACATTCAATATTCGACTCGAATTTAAAGTCAATTTTGAAAAGAGCTAACATTTAGCATGCACGGGTATGAGAATTGCACTTTTAACCTTTTGATCGTAATTGATTTTATTTCAAGTTCAATTTTCGACTCAAATTTAAAGTCATTAGTTTTGAGGAATTTTGGAAAAGGGCAAACATTAATTGGATCGTGTCTTCATTTAGCTTTAATCAAGTATTGATGAAAATTGAGTTTGTGACTACTGGTCGGTCAGCAGCATTATGAAAATCCCCTCCGTGGCCACCGGTGGCGCACGTTCCAGTCAAAGTGTTAGGGTCTTCGTCTGATAGTTAAGGTCTTTTTATCTGTTAATCATGTGCTACATAGTTAGATGAAGATATGAATGCCTCTACTCCAGGTTACCTAGGAATAAGGTACTAATAGTTCGGTCTTAAGATGGGGCATAATATTTCGGTACACAATAAGGTACATAATAAGATAAGGTTCAAATTATTCCGGCCTTAAGATGGGTGTTGTATCAATTCCTTAATGATCCTGATGACTCCAGAGGAAACATTTTTCATGTAACATGAATAGAAATGGAGGTTGGAGTCGAGTCCTGGAACGCCTGTCAAAGATTTGAATTCCTTTGCTGACATATTTGTTGACATGGTTCCTACCAGAGTGGCCATTTTACACGAATGATAATTTAATATGCAAACAAATTTATTCATTATAGCTTCTCTGGATTACAGCGTATATATACATAATAAACTTTTAAATCATGCATCAGCACTATCACAATGGCAGCATTGGAATGATAAATTTTGTACTCTCAGATAAAACATTTGTAAGATACAAACAGTGCTGGTAACATCAGGTATCAGATTATCTCCAGGTGTTTACTCAGGGTAATTTCCGGGACCCCTAAATATCACGCAACACATAAACTCCGTCGTTTATTATGACGCGGTGAAAGGAAGGTTTACATTTCACACCAATGCCTGAATCAGCTTTTCTCCAATGAAAGGGATTCCGCACACACATTGTGTGCAAAAGTGCAGCTCTGTCAACCGTTATGGAAGTCAAAACTCTAGACATTTGTCTTCCCCAATGCAGTCTGCTACATGGAGCTTGTGTTTTACATGGACGTGTTTTTAAAGAGCATGATTTTGCTGAACCATTTTATCTTTAGAGTTTAATCCATGCACCAATCACTGACTATGTAGTCCTCTTTGGAACGCACTTCATACGACCCTGCGATGCCAATCACTTTAAATCATTCTTGATGAAGCCTTCCGTGTCGTTCGAGCGAAGGAGAGTGGCAACACTCGAGCTGTTTGCTGCTTCAAGTCCTTTCTGCTGACCATGCAAGATTTGGTAGCCTGTTTACGGTCTGCTGCCTTCCCCACACTCCCTCGTCTTGCGTTTCAACAGTCTCGACAGTTGTATACATCAAATACGCGGGCGATGGCAACACTGAGGTCGTTGTGTTGTTGCTTTTTTGAAGTTAGAATCACTGCTCTCCCACTCATTTCATAAGATAAGGAAATCTATAATGTTTAGCTCACAGCGTGCCTCGACGGTTAAATATTTCATATATACGAGCCATGGCAGTATTGAGTTCGTTGCCTTTTTTTTAAGTTAACGTCGCCTCAACTTATAAATCTCATACGATAAATATATTGATCGTTAATTTAACACATTTGTCGCACACCACGCCTCGACGGTTAATTATATCAGAAATACGGGCGATGGCAATCTTGAGGTCGTAGTGTTTTTTTTTCGAAGTTGAAGTCGCCGCACTCCCATTTGATAAAAAATCTTATCTTATAAATTCATAAATATAAATCTTATAAACCTCGTGAGATGATTAAATTGGTCGTAAATTCATCATGTTTAGCGCACACCACGCCTCGACGGTTAACTTCTTCAGATATACGGGCGATGGCAGTATTGATATAATGTTTTTTTCAAAGTTAATGTCGCCCCACACATCGCATTTCCGCCCCCGTTTGCCCAAGCACAGCGGCTCAGCATTGCAATGGTGTTGCAAAATTGTAAGTGAACAATGTTATCTGTGGTTTTATTGTAAAAACTCAACTTGCATTTATTTGTTACTTATGTTAGATTGGTACTCTGGAATTGGGCTTATGACTAGGGCTTTTGAATTATGGTCCATCAGTTAGATTAGTACTATGAAACTGGACTTATGATTAGGGCTTTTAAATCATTTCCCATCAATTAGCTTATTATTCTGAAATTGGGATGTTGGGATGTCTCACATATACATTCTTAACACTTTTTCCCCCCCACCACCAGCGAACATTTTACTTCACTACTGTTTACCCCATATAGCAGTAAACCATCCATCACACTATTTTCACTCTATCAGTAAACATTTCACTATTGTAAGTTCTTTACATTAAACCATTCATCACACTTTTCTCCCCCTATTAGCAATTATTTAACTTCATTACTAAAGTTCTTCACATTAGACGCTTTCTGTCCCCCTTCCCCTCCCCCCCAGAAGGGTGATCACAGACGGTCCCCCGCTATCAGTAAACATTTAATTTCTGTAAGTTCTTCACTTTAGACCCGCTTTGCCCCCCCCCCCCCCTCAGACGGGTGATCTCAGACGGGGTGAGAGAGGAGGACAGCCAGTTCCCCGCCGACGTGCCCTTCCGCCCCTGCAGGGGGGTGCGGCCCGCCCCCCTCCCCCGCCCGCGGGTCAACTTCGCCTGGACCCACGCCGTCGTCCACTCCTCCACGTGCGTAATGCGTGCCGAAATGCGCTTAATTTTATGCTATGCATTAAATATTGAATAATCTATACGCAAAATGCACTTACTTTCAAGCTATGTATTCATTATTTAATAATTTATGCACAAAATGCGCTTACTTTCAAGCTATGTATTCATTATTTAATAATTTATGCACAAAATGCGCTTACTTTTTTGCTTTAAATTAAACATTAAATGATTTATGCGCAAAATGCGCTTACTTTTTTGCTTTAAATTAAACATTAAATGATTTATGCGCAAAATGCGCTTACTTTTAAGCTGTATTTTAAGTATTAAATATTTTAGTTTAAGCTTTATTCTATCTCACAACTTTTTTGGAAACAAACATTTTTTCTTTCTTTCTTCTTTCTTTCACGCGCAGAATGCACTCCTGATCTTGCTTTTAAACTATATATTGAAAATCAAATAATTTATTTTGAGCTTTTTTCTAACTCACGCGCAAAATGCCCTCTTGATCTTACTTCTAAGCTAAATTTGAATATTTAGTAATTCATTTTAAGCTATGTTCTATCCCATTTCTCGAGGTAGAGTATTCGTGTGTGTGGTGTGTAGTGTAGTGGCGTGTAGCGGAGTAGCGTATCATGCGCCAGCTGTCAAGTTATCAGATTTTTATGAGTGTACTGAAAGCTGTATCTGTTGTGTTGTTTTAACTGTTCTTTGTTTTATCCCGCCAAAATCGTCGTGTTTAAACTTCTCTAAATGAATTGCATAGAATTTCATCCTTTAATATCTGGCAACCCTGGAGGGCTGCCAGATGCTCAAATTTCATTTGAGCTCATAAGGACGCTCAATGACCGTATCTGTGATACGAGTGTTCACCAGTGCACAAGTACAAGAATATATTTTTATCGCGGCTGCTATTAGGATGAATATATTTGTTTGGCATTCACATCTGGACGATTTATTTATTTGATTTATATTCAAATTTTATTCGGAAAACTCAAATTTGAGAGTTTAGGCTCAAAAAACAACACGTCGCCTAACAATGTCGATGGAAAAACTTTCCCTACGACGACCTCAATTGCCTTTAACATCGACGCTTCTGTGAGGTGAAAAAAGGATTCTTAAAAATTCCATTCCCTGGAAGCAGAGTTGATGCAGGAATAGTGCCCGAAAAGTCTTCCCAGACTAGCAACGTGCTCGAAATCTCGTTTACGTATAACTGTTCTTGTACAGTATGTCCCACAAAAACCCGAACCCAGTATTTATTTTCTCGTATCAGTAATACCAACCATCATAAGAATACCATAAGCATTTAATTTCTAGCAAAATTATCCTTCAAAATTAACCCATAGAAAAGGTATTACTGATTATGATGGTATTACTGATACGGGAAAATAAAACTCGGTGTCGGTTTTTGTGGGATGTACAGTATATACATGTTTCCTTTGTTTGCATGTCTCTGTAATGTACAAAATCAAAGCGTTAGGTTGATTTTAACATGTCTGCGAGCGCCAGCTGATAAGATAACAGAAGAAGATACCCATGGTCTCTGCGCCAGCATTTCCTGTCCTGACAGCGTCGTTGGCGCACTTGTTATTGGTGTGTGTGTGTGTTGAGGTGTTTCTTTTTGTACGTAGCGGACTGCAATAAGGACAATTATTATCGTGCGCAAATGAATTTGATCTTTTTTTGCATTTGCACATATTTTCTGATTTTGTTGAATTTTTTTATTTCTTGTACCATGTTTTGCCGACATGGAGAATTACACAACCATTACTGCTCCTGATGATACATGGTGGTCAGTTAGCTCACACGTTCTCTGTACACATACACAAACACACACAATATTTACCGTGAACAATGAGCACAATATTCCATTGTGCTGTATTATCTAATGATATGAATCTAATGTGGAACCCGATTCATGTTAATTTTTAATTGTATGCTACGCATTAATCGCATTTTTAAAGGTCATCTATTTTCTACTTTGAAATGGAAGCCATGAGTAAGAAATATGTTAGGACTTCAGTGTTCATACTTTGTGTTGGTTGTGTTTTCTCCGCTTCCAGTTCAAATGAAATGAAATGAGGTAGAAAATAAATGCGATTAAAATTGACCTATACATATGGCGTGCAGGAGCGAGGCGGTGGACACGGTAGCGGCAGAGGAGCGCAGCAGCAGCAGACACAGCAGCAAAGCCATGGGCCCCGACCCCGCCCTCCACCAGGGGCCCTCTGACGACCTCCTCCTGTGAGTGCTCCAAGGGGCGGGAGGGAGCTAACGGATGTGATTTTGCTCGCACCCGTGCCTGTTTATATGTTCTTTATGAGTAGCTACACTACGACTTTTGTAATCTACTGATGTATCACTTGTGGTAGATTAACTTTTTGTTTAAATTGTTTAAAAGTTCTTTATTACTTTGCTGTCCTACACCACGCAAACCCGTCACAGCGGATGGGATGTTTAAGAAAAGATTCACTCGACATTAATGAACGAATCAAAGAGAAAATAGCGTTCGAATATATTATTGAAATGCGAAAATCTTTAGTGCATTATACGTCATTCGACTCGCTGTCAGAAAATTTTTTGTGAATATATCTTTAGTTAAAATCTTCGACTTGTTGTCAAACTTCAGACTGTAAAGAACTGGGTTACTAAGTGTTGCACCGCACACTATGATTACAGTGCTATGATCTTACTTGAGAAAATAATTTCTGTCCTGACTTAACGACGATACTTGAACATCAAAGCCAAATTTCTTACGTTTTAACACTTTGACTGTAACGTGTGAGCCACGTTTGGTCACAGAGGGAGTTTTCATTATGCTGTTGGCCAACCGGTAGTCACGAACTCAATTTAAAAATATACTTAATCACAACTGAATCGAAACACGATCCAGTTAATGTTTGGTACTTTCGAATTGAATAATAAACTTTTGTTTTACCTGCCGTAGTCAAAGTGTTAAGTGCAGTTAAGACAGTACCTGCATGAATTTAAAAATTTAGATGTAAGGAATTCAAGATTTATGCAAACACCATTAACTCCTTGAACGCAACGGGTTAAACTAAAGTTCAATATTCAACTCAAATTTCAAGTCAGTTGTAAAGTAAGCAATTTTGAGAACAGCAAACATGAACTGGATCGTGCCTTCATTTAGCTTTGAGTCAGTCGTACCATTAACACCTCTCTGTCGGATCCACTCTTCAGCGCACTTTTTTCTGTTCCAGAACAAACTACGCTCCTTGGCATGGGCCCAACTCTGAGAACACTCTGGGGCCATCTCAGTCGCTGGCAAAGGGCCCCAATTTCATCTTCAGGAAGGGGTCATCAGGCTACGTGCCTCGTGGGCCCAACGCGAGTCTCGCCAAGGGGGCCAGGCCTAATCTGGCCAAGGGTTCCATATTTTCGCAGGCGCTCAAGAAAGATTCGCCTCCATCGTCCAAGAGATTGTAACTGACACACAAGTCCCGGGTTCTTCCTTGGAATATTGGCATTGGTAATCTAGGTGTTAGATCCATGATCCAGGCGTCAGAATGCGTGTCTGAGATGTCATTATTCAGGTTCTAGGAGTCGTTCTTCATGTTCCAGAAGTCATTAAACACGTTCCAGACGTCATAATGAACGTTCCAGTCGTCATTATTTACGTTCCAAACGTCATACTTAGCGTTCCAGAAGTCATTATTCACGTTCCAGACGTCTTAATTCACAGTTCAAATGTCATTAGTTGTGATTTTAGATTAATTCACAATATAAAAGTCACAGGTTGTGGTTTCATCAATAAGTATACTAGTTTCATCCTACAGCATTCAGACAGGTGCCTCTTGACAATAATAAGTTTAATGGTAATAGTTTTGCATCTTGACATTCGAAACCCCCAGCGAGAATTTATTAACAAGCGATGCATGTTGTCATCCGCCATTGATCAGAGCTGCTCACTTGAAATAAACCGTTCATTTTATTTCAATTTGTGCATCTACGACAGTGTTCTTTATCCTTCAGTAGCCATCAGTATTTATTTACGGACTTTCACAACTCCGTCTCTTCATCCCTGAGTAGCCATGCATCAGCATTCATATATGTATGAACACTCACAAAAGTTTCTAAATCCCTCAGTAGCCATCAGTATTTTTATCGGACTTTCACGATTCCATTTCTTCATCCTTCAGTACATAGCTACGAACGGAATAGGAATCCATCGTACTTGATTTATTTCTTTATTTGTATTACTGGATAAAATTCATGTATTTATTGTTGAACGTGGCGTTTATAAAACATGTAAAGTAATGAAGTTTCTATCTGTTGCCAGGGTGGCGAGAATAGTGACTGCGCTGACTCTGCATTTAATGGTCAAAATTGTAACAAAACAAAAGTTTTATACAGTGCTGTTTTCAAAGTTATTCGTTATTCTTAATGAAGTAGCTGTAATTTGTCCCAATAGTTATCTAAACGCAGTCTAAAGCACTGCAACGTTTTGAATCCTTCAAGACACAAATCGTAATTAAGCATCTGAATTTTAACGATTGTCTTCATAACTGTAAGTCAACGTACAGAAGAACTTTAGCTACTCGTTAATAATTAAGTAAAAACGATATGATGCCTGGGAGTTACCAGGACTAATATATTTACAACAGTTGGGATCCCCAACGAGAAAGTCGCCTCTTCATTCGGAAGTGCTAGTTTCTTTGTTTTCATTTCAAATCCGATGCTCAAAATGATCCAAGAAATTTCTAACCCAATGACGATAAAAACCACGCAAAAAACATAATCGTCACAATTAAAACGGCAAATTTTTACGTTTATAACCCGAGGCTCAAAATAAACCAAGAAATTTCTAATCCAATGACGATAAAAACCACGCAAAAAACGTAATCGTCTCAGTTAAAACGGCACATTGGTATGTTTATTCTCGACCCATTTTGATTTTTTCGCAACGCGTGCAGACGATGGCGGTGCCAGTCTCGTCGACACTGCCGCGTTGAGAAAAAAACGCCAAACATTGCGCAAGTTTATGTTTATGCGACACTCACTGCGCTCGCTCGTGATCAGCAGCTAAACTTGTGAAGCGAGGCAACAGCGAAACATTTGACGTAGCACACCTCTTATGAAGCGATTCTTCGTGTTGGGAAAAGGGTGAACTCCGCCACAATTCCCCACTCTACCCAGGCGTCAGAAATAGGTACCGGCTTGACCGGGGGTAACCGTCATTGCGTTCTAGTGTTACTTATGAGGCATTTGAAAAACTAATTTACAAGACAACATGTATCAGGCTTAAATATAATGAAGCATCTTTTTTTTGCAGAAAATGTCTCCTTGTACTTGTACTCCTAGCTCCTGTCTGATTCAAATGCGAGTGTGCGTATGTTGTGTTTGTGCGTGGGTATGTGCTCTTTTACGTGCTGTCGCCGGTGTGCGTATAGATATTGATTTTTGAGTGTATGTGTATATGGAGAGATGTGTCTGTAGACGTGTTTGAGTGTATGTGTATGTATGTAGATGCGTGAGATGCTGGCCGCTTATTTTTATAGCAAGGGTCTAACAGAAGGTATTTCGAGAAGACATTCATGATCTAGACAATTTTAACTGAATCATTTTAGGTCATCAGTGTTTAATACCTCACATTGTGGCTTACGATTGACCGATGTTAAATGTTGCCAAAATTCTGAAGCAATGTTGAATTGTGTCAAAAATCTAATCGTGACCATTTTCATCCCTTGCTACTCTGTGTGGTTGCACTTCGGCCTCTCTACTTTCTCCGTGGCACGATAGTAGAGCACTACTTTCTACGTAAAAATGTCTGATTTGTTTCCGCTTAGAGTACTTTGTCAGAGCAAGCAGGCTCCTCTGGTATTGTAGAAAACGGAGACGGTTACAGGGGATACCCTCTTACTCAAAGAGCTTGCAGATCATTCTCTCCTCCGCCAGATTGAGAGCTGAAAAATTGTAATCATGATCGCAATACAGTAACTAACTCGTATAATTAATCGTAATGCTTGGATAAATCGCAGTTTGTTGTTATCGCAGCCAACTTCGATAGAAGAATAGGCGATCTAAAGATTTTTTTAATTGAGTCAACTTTCACGCAACCTTTCCTTCACGCAGCGGCAGTTCCATCATCGTATCCAGGAGTAAAAAAGCTAAAAGAACAGTTGAAGCTTTTTTTATAGAAAGCTGAAAAGCAAAGAACCTACTTGGATGCGCCAGGACTAGGTTATCAGTTCACACTGACTATAATAAAACAGCAATATCTTTTGAGCTCTAGGTGCTACTCCATTACGCATCCCTACATGTACGCGCTCTGTTATTGTACGCCTGAAGATTGCTTTTCATGAAACTAACTTCGTATGAAGAAGCGCAGATGTTACGCGCGTCGATCTGTTTGGATGTAAAGTTCAGACTCTCAGCCATGGGTGCTGACTGACTGGGCAGCAGAGGCAAACATTGCCCAATTGCTCCTTTATTCCTTCAGTATTCATTGGGACAGTCTTGCGTGGCCCTGTGTAGTGAGAACCGTGTGCTTGTGCACGATTAATGCGTTCACGTCTCGTGTGGGTACGTACTTGTGTTGAGCGATGGTTTGAGATCAGCTTCAAGGAAAACGTCTGCGCTGTGCTTGTACCCAGTTAAATATTCCTGTTACATGCTATATTTTACGATCCGGTGCGTTGCGTGTGCTTGCTCTGGAGAATGAATGATCTGAGTGAGTCTGTTTCTTTCATAAGAAGGGCTTCACGTTTCACTCATCAGTTCTAGGCTTTATTATGACAAGTGTTTTAATTTCTTGTGGCCCCTCCTCTATCGGAAGCCGGAGATCAGATTTTATGGAATTTAAATTGGTATAAATATTGTAATTTCCGCGTAATATGATGCATAAGATTCTCATGAAGTGACTATGTATTTCTTATTTGAATTTGTAGAGTCTTATTGCGACAAAAAATCAACTAATCGCCAAGATCATTAACGTTAGGGAACGTTAGGGACCGTTAGGGACCTGCTGCCCTGTCGGCTAGCAGCTGAGGATCAAGAGCATGGAGGTTGCGAGAACATGTCTCTAGGCTTAAACGGCAATTAAACTCATAGCTAGTTACTTCAGTTCATCAATATCCTGTGTTATACTAGCCACCAATATCCTCATTCATTTACGAACTCAATTTTAAAACACGTATAATAAAAAATAAGCGACCTTTGTAGCATAAAATTCTGCCAAATATTGAGGTCCATCTGATTACTTAACCCAGAAGCTCTACAATGTTCGCAACTTTGAAATTGTAAAGATAGTTTGAAGAGCGCTTTTTTCAATGTTGTTGATGCATGATATGCATCCAGTGTACATATATAGTTTTTCATTTTTTCAAAGAATTCAAAATTGATGCTTCTGGAATAATTATTAAGATTCCTGCCCTGCTATACATCTCGTTACAAAAAATTCACACACGCTTTTCCCTGAGCTTCTTTTTAGCCCACAAAAAATCATAAGATTTCATTTAAGTTTATTAAAAAAATCGTGGGCTTTTAAGTCTTTAAAAAATTTAAAATAATTTTACTTAAGTGTATAAGGCAAATGGAACAATTTCATTTTGCTCAACGGAATAATCGTGAGGTTATATTCAAAATTATAAAAAATCTTGGGATTTCGTAGAAGTTTACAAAACGAATCGAAGGATTTCATTTGAGTTTACAGGACAAATCTCGGGATTTGACGTTTTCTACTTCGTCCCAACAATGACTGGAGATAAACTCGTGTAGGCTCCCTGCCCGCCTGCCTACCTGCCTGCCTGCTTGCCTGCCTGCCTGCTTGCCTGTCTGCCTGCCTGTCTGCCTACCTGCCTGCCTGCTTGCCTGCTTGCCTACCTGCCTGCCTGCCTGCCGACAAGACGCATATGGTGTGCCTATATGGAAATTCTCATTGGATTCGTCCACAACTATCGTTTCACTAACCGTAATTTCACTGTCGTATCATTAAAATATCCTGAACATTTTATAGCGTTTCCAAGGTGCAGCACTGAATTTAATCTAGTGTTATACTTCAGCCAAGGATACACGATAAGTGACCTAGTATAATACAATTTGGCAGAAAAGCCAAAGCTTCAATGCTCGTCCACGTAGATTAAGTTACTCGTAACTTCCAGTATGCCAGCCATCAAGTATTAATAACGTACGTAAATGTGTACCTACAAACTGCCAAAAATGTCACTTTACTGCGTCTTATTTCGTTATATAAGTAATCTTATACAACGTAATATCATGTCAGGGTTGACCAAAATTCTCTAGCTTAGGTAATTAACGCTTTGACCGCAACGTGCGCTACCGGTGACCACGGAGAGGATTTTCATAATGCTGCTGACTGACCAGCAGTCACCAACTCAATTTTCGCAAGCACTTTGTTAAAGCTAAATGAAGGCACGGTTCAGTTAATGTTTGCATTTTCAACGTTACTTGCTATAAATGACTTTAAATTTGAGTTGAACATTGAGTTAAAGTTTAAAAAAAACAGAATGCGAGTTTATAGATTTTAACAAGATAAAAGGCCAATCAGGCAGCCCTGCATCACATCTGTGACGTTAACTGCGATTTGAAACTTCACTAATACACGTCAGTATTAGTGAAGAAATGCTGACCAGGATGAAGGCACCATTTATAATTGTGGAATTGTGGATTAAAAATTAGTTTATAAGTTAGTTTCAGCTTCCCTGAACCCAACGAAGATCTATGATGAAAATTAATTATGACGCAGAGAACATAAGGCTGGCGTGGTTTACTTGGAAAAGAAAAAGATGGAGTCTTTTTTTCACCAAAAAGAAGGAAGCTTCGCCCTCACGTAGTGACAAATTTGCCACATTTTGTCGCTGTCAACAACTGGGCGACTTCAACAGACCAACTCGAGAAAAATCTGCAGTAATGGTATAAGTCCGTAATTTCGAGCCCTGTAGAGTCGGAGGCAAAATGCTGACGTTTGTGACATTTGGGGACTCGCAGCGGTGGTCGGAGAGGACTGTGAACACAAGGGATCAACTTCCTGGTCTGGTGGAAAATACGAACTTGTGCCAAATGGTGCCATAATAATGTCAAATAAAGAGTTGTCTACTTGTATTATGATTTCGGCTTCCTTGCCTTTGTGCAGCTGATTTCAAGTGAGTGATGCCTCTTGTTAGGATGTATATTGTTCTAAGTTGTTACATTCTAAGTTTAATACAACAGAACTCATAACTGCAAGTTTCCATAAGAGGAAAAGAGCCAACGCTCTCAATCTCATCATTAAGGAACATTGAATGTATGATCATTAAGCATTAATGTATGATCATTAAGCATTAATGTATGATCATTAAGCATTAATGTATCATCATTAAACATTAATGTGTGATCATTCAGCATTAATGTATGATCATTAAGCATTAATGCGTGATCATTGAGCATTAATGTATGATCATTAAGTAGACCAAAGTACTTTTCCTGTTGTATGAAAGGAAACGGAAGGCTTTGAAAACTTCAATAGACAAACACTAGACGCAGCACAGCGCCTGCAACCAGTTACCTCATTTTTATGTTTTATTAAAAAAATCGACCCGGTTTTTCGGTTTGCGCGATGGCATTTCTCGACGAATTTAACTTACGTATTCGTGAAACGTTTCTCTTTTTTCAATAAAATATTTCATCATGTAATTACGTTCTGCTCCTCTGAATCTGAAACAGCTGAACTGTTGACACTTTGACCGCAACGTGCACCACCGGTGACCACGGATGAGCTTGTCATAATTCTTTTTAACAACTGTTGGTTACAAATTCAATTTTCATAGATACTTAATTAATGCTAAGTGAAATAATAATAAAATTAATGTTTGCCATTTTCAAAATTGCTTACTACAATTGGATATAAATATTAGTTGAATGTTGAACTCAAATTTGACCAGTTGCGGTTATAGTTTTAAGAGTTTCTGAAGCTCTAATTTTTCTGTACCTAGCCCTCTTGTCATTAATATAATATAATCAGAAAGGTTTGTGGTGTTATTCTCCTACTCAAACTCGTACGTCCGTATTTTGTACTCATACTACCGCAATCACAAACACCAACATTAAACTGGCACCGGCATCATGTAGTCACCAAAGTCACAACGAGGAAGTGACTGCCACTCGACAATGAACTTCGAAGAACACATTAGGGCACAAGTTTCACTAGGAATAAAATACATTAGAGCCGCTCATGAAAGGGGATCAAACGCCTTTTGAAACTGAGGAAAAAATTTGAAATTTTTGGCTCAAGTGAGTTTGCAGTGACTATTTTAGCGCACCCTTAAATCTATCAAGCATTTCTAGATCAATTACCGCTTAAATTCCAATTAGTCATTTTCAGTGTTCAGTAATGTTAAGATGTATCAATTTAAATTTCATCACTAAAAGGTTCCGCCCTCTATCACCCATACGCACCATGTGTGCATCGGAGAAGCATAAGAAAGGCCGGCATTTCACGTGCCTCAATAGAACTCAATGGCCGAAGTAGCAACAACAGCTCTTAAAAATGCATGAAGCTATAACGATACGTGTTACGTAGTCAGTAGTCCGTGCTTTACGACGGAAGCTATCGCAATTAAGCTGAATTACTCTTGCTCTGCTTGTGCATGCAGGGACAAGCATTGTACCGTTAAAAAGGGGGAAGGCGCCAAGGTTGTTCCGAATAGGCTACTGCAACCAAGACTTAAAATTAGTTTCATCCGCTTCACTGTGTGAATTAATTATGATGTAAAGTGGTGATTTATGATCGGATAATATTAAAACGCCCCCAGTTTTGTGTTTTCGGAAATAGTTTTCGTCCGTCTAAACAGTACCGTGTGCTTGTCTCTGCAAATCTGTGACAGAATCTCAGAAATGCGCTTTGCGAGCGTCATTTCCTCCACGTAGATTTATACTAAATAGCCTCGTGCCGAATATCACCGAAATCTGTTCACTAAAAATACAAGTTTGATATTCTTTTATTTGGGTTAGGTTTTACAGTTTTATCCCCCTCTCCGGCTTCTTTTTTTTAGATTATCTTTGTAAACTACCTTTAAAGGAGCTCTCTTACGTTTCAGTTTCTATTCTTTTGTTTACGGTCTTGAATTCTCAGTTTAAAAAAAATTCACCTTTTACTCTACAATTTTTACGTGAGCAAAAAGAAAGTTTTAAATTGTTTCCTTTAATTTTGAATGTACGAATTCATTTATGTGGACGAACAGGGGACATCACGATATGATTCAGAAGAACTGTCAATTTAGCGACTAATCGTGTCAGATTTTTCTTCCTATTCAATACCTATTTTTGAAATTCATTTAAAGTTACTTCAATCCCAGTAATCTTATCTGAATAATCTTAAGCTTGGTCGGATAATTTTGCTCAACAATCGTTACCACAACTTTGACCATCAAGTATTATGTAATTCATTCTTCATTTTGTTACTGCAAGGTTAGGACAGAGTGAAACCGCCACTGAAAAGTTATAATATAGAATTGATCGATTTTAAGTCACATAATTTCAGCTTCCTTGAACCCAACGAAGATGTTCAAAGAGAGGAAGGATGAAGGCACCATTTATTATTGAGTTAAGGGAACGCGAAAACTGAGCACAAGGTGTGTTCCTGCACAGAATCCCCTAGCTGCGCACAAAAACAGCAAGTTGCTGAGGAAGGTTATGAAACAAAATAAAAGTTAACGAAGAAAGTCAGAGATGCTGAAAAACAGGACAGCAGTGAACCGAAAATAGATGGTCTTTAAAAAATAAAAAAATATTTTATTTCAATAAAAAGACAACCTCCCTAACTCTTTCCTCGGGACCTCATATGCGCTTAGAACATGCAATTTAAGAAAATATATTAGATCAAAATTAAACTATGGTAGGAGTACAATCAAAACTCAGCAATTTATTAAAATATAATATATAGCAGTTAAACTATAGGAGGAATACAATCAGAACTAATCCTGTATTGTGGAGCTAGAAAGATTTGGCCACGTACTCGAAAGCGTTCAACTGTAAACACGAGCTGATATATTCCTGAGACATCTAGTGCATGATCTTATCCTTCACATTTGATTTAATCTTGGAAGGCAACTCTAAATCAACAAACAAAAACGTTCTTGGAAGTGCAGACCCTTCCACTTGCTGTCGGGACTGCATGACAGCATGTTTTATTTATAAATAAAATATATATATATATATATATATATTCAATTGATGTGTATTCGATATAACCTGCGGACTGCACAGCTTTACCTTTAATTCATATCATATTCTTTTCGTAATTCTTATTATTCTACATCGTGATCATTCTCTATTGTATCTATATTTTGATAAACCTCGTCGTCGTCTCGCGTCCTATTTAAGCATAATTTCTTACGATTAACAGAATATTACATGTACTTGTATCGTCCACTTAAGATGGAGCAGTCTTTCTCGCTGGGACATTCTTCGTTCAGAAGATACTGAGCGCAGTTTATTTTTCCACAGCAGGGTTGCAGTAGGACGAATTTTTGGCTGGGCATCATTTCGGCGGTGTTTTGACTTTATTGTGTAATTTACAGAGTACCTGAAATACGGTTTTCGTCGATATTCCTTTCCTCGCTCGGCCACGCCTTACGTAAGTAAGTATTGGATACGCGAGTTGCACATGATACACATAACATCGGGACTCATGCACCCAAAGAAATTTCAAGAATGGCTTTTCAACGGTATTAAAAAATTTTTAGATTACTGTTAGAAAATGTATGGAAAAATAGCCATTCATTTGCGCTGACTGTTATTCCAGAGAAAGGTTTGCCTTCGAAGACAGGATAAAAAACTGGTGTACAGTTTTTCTCAGCGACATATTTACGAAATACATTGAGCATGAAAATGTACGTAATTATTGTCGTCCGATTTTAGGTATCAGGAGTTGATCAACGAGTTAGTCACTCCCGGTGCTACAGAAGAACCTTGTGAATAGCAACATATTGCATGGCACTCACATGTTGTAACATACAGAGGTGGGAACGAGCCTCGTGTTATCAGCCGGAAATGTCTTTATGGTCATATCAGCGTTATCGGTCACAAACCATCTTTAACATCACAGAAAAATTCGTCTAAAAACCCTAAGAATACTGTTGTTTCGATCCTAGCGCTGTTCTTCCATTGCTAAGAATGATTTCAATCGTAAAATCGTAACCTAGGAAGTCGCCTAATGAAAGTCTGACTTTCGCTCCTTATCTTTTCATCACAGGAACATTCTCCAGAGATTTGTTGCTTTAACACCTGATTTTCCGTCTACGTTCTAGTTTTACGTAGCGCAACTTGCGTGTTCTTAGACATAGCATTGCCTGGGCAGGACCTGACTGTACCAATATCAGGAATGTTGTGTCAGTCGTTCACGCATTTAGCATCGTTATTGTAGTGCCTGTTTTGAGCTTCATTACTTTATGTTCTTGCTGCCATGATGCGGAACAACAAATTCATAAAATTTCCTCTCCTTTTTCATATCCGTATCTTTCGTAGTGCGGGTACGGTTGGGGTTGCTTGTGTAAGTTATGGGAACGATTCTCTCCCCTCGGGGTTTGTGCTATCTAACCTAATTATAACAATCATAATAATATAAAAGACGAGAGAATTTTCCTCTATACACGCAGTCGCCACATGAAAGTAGAGAAAGGGATGAGTCGTTTGTCACTCAAAACAATCATTAGACCAAGATACTTCTCTCAGGCATCGAGAAAACATTTAAAACCTATTTGACTTTTCAGGATCTGAATCATTCGTGAATGTTCTACGCAGGCAAAGCGATTGAAAATTGTTCTTCGTTTTTTAAATTTTTCGGTCTCCTTTCCTTTCAAACATGTCATAGTACAAAATATCTACAGCATAGAAACCTTTATTTTAAATTACTTTTTTTGCTAGGTCATCAGACCAATCGAGAAAATGCTCTACATTTAGGAAAATCTACGTTTAAAATCGATGGTGGTGAGTTTTGCCCGAGCCCAATCAGGTTATATACCTCAACCAGGTTGTAAACCCAACTACGGTTGAAGACCTCAACCACGACGTAGATTCCAACCAAGTTTACATAGCCCAACCAAGGTTGCATAGACCCCAACATTTCTGCACTGCATAATAACTAGGTTCGAGAATCCAATCAAAGATTTTGACCCCAACTAAGCATACAGACCCCAACTAAACACACAGACCCAAATGTAGGTTACATAACCGAACCAAGGACACAAACCAGAACACGGTCACAGAAATCAAAAGAATGTTAACTGGGAATATGCGAAGTACATCGAATGTTAATCATTAACGTAGAAAATCCCGAGCAGTAAAAAATCAGACACTATATTTATGGCATGGAAGCCAAGCGTCATGCTAGTATATGCTATCGCATGCAAACCATGTGCGTGCGAATTCTAGTCCCTCAAAAGCAAACAATGCAATCTTATCTAGTTTACATAAATATAATATAAAATAATAGTTTACAAAATATAAGAATTAGATAACCATTCAAACTAAACGCATTTTATCATTTTTATTTGCCCAATACAAAGCGAAATTGAGCGAGCTGAGCCCAATACAAAGGGAAATTATTCCAACACTTATAAGTTTCTCCCGTGTATTGAAGATTTGTAATTATGTGAACAAGTATAATAATTTGGTCAACAATTACAATAATACAATAAAAATAATTAAAATTGATTAGGTAAACAATAAGGTTTACAGTTATAGACGCGTTTACGAATAATAATCGGGCGGCAGAGAGAGGATCCCTGAGATTCAATGTTGCATGAAATGGTGAAATACACATTTCCGAACATCGGCAGAGCTGCAGCGAGTGTGTGTGTGTGTGTGTGTGTGTATGTGTGAGTGTGGATGTGTCCAAACCACCAACGATAACTCCTTGCCGCTGTCTTTTTCATATTTTATCACACTTAAAAAACACGAATAATCGAAAACAAAAACAAAACCCCTGTGGTAAAAAAATGAAGGTTTTGGCACTAAACCCGTCCCCAGCACGAACTAAAGAGGGTTTTGGATACGCAGTGAACGGGACCGGTGAAATTTCGTCTTGTTCTTCATTGTGACGTCGTAGTAAAGTTAATGACGCATTTTCTGCATGCAATGACGTCGGCCACCGAAATTGGAGTAAGATAACTTTCGCTGTGACGTCACTTTATGAGCTTTTATTCGTCATTTATTTTCACGATTTCCTCTACACTTTTTTTTAATGAGTTACGTGTTTTTTTTCGTTGAGGATATTTATAATCATGAAGGATTCAATTTAAAATCAAATGCTAGATGAAGTTTCCTGTACAAAACTGAAATTCAGAACGTTGTCGAATTTAACATGAAATAAGTCAGCTGCTTAATTGAGCATCTGCCACGGTGAGCTTGCGCGGTGTGAGGTTGTATATCTATCTATATATACATATATATATATATATATATATATATGGCATGTT